>JAODPA010155421.1:0-13395 GCA_025585075.1 Nepenthes mirabilis
TATTCATCTACGATCAATTAATGTATATTTAGAAATAAATTAAGCTTTGTATAATGTAGATTACAACAATAACCCCCGTGTATAATATTTTCAAATTTGTTAGTATGATAACATATCGTTATTAACCGGTCTATATCAACAAAAACATCCAATGAATAAAGAAAATACACAACAATGAGCCAGTGATACGACAACGTATCATATGGGATGACTAGAACATGAACATCCAACAACATCATGCGACTAAAGGGATGATTGACAATATAACCAGAAAGACGGTGCAACAAGAAAATTAATCCCATCATCATTCTAAGACACACACGACACCTAAATCCACACCTTACCACGAAATGAGCACTTAAAATATAACCAAAAATTAACAAGCACCTAAGCCATTACTTTTATTGTATTTAAACATAATTTACACAACAATTTATTTATATAAATAAATTTGAAAATATATTACGTAACAGTAACTTAGCAGCCATAATACATCATAATCTCAAGCCAACGTACCTTCAATAACATCACTAAATATACGCAGTTGTCAACATGTTATACGAACAAAAGTAGGGATCTTAATAGGTGAAATCACGGCTAAATTATATAAATTTACTCACAAATCAAAGAGAAATTCATTACCCTTGCCTGTGGCCTGCTCACCCACATTTGAAGGAAAATTCATGCAAATCTACTACTAGGGTTTTTGCTCTAGCGAAATCTTAGTCCATTTTTTCATGCTTGAGAAAAAAAATCATGCTTCATTTGATCAAATTCCCATCATGATCAATTAATTCCCAAGCAAAAAATATGCCGAAATTCAAGCAAATACCCACCACTACTGGAGCACCACAATATCACTATAACACCCAAAGCATACTCAAAATCTATCTGTGAATTTCATGGATGAAACCAAGAAGGTATAAGTAATCTTTTCTTCTTTTTTTTTTTTCAGTAAGTACAAATAATCAAACCACACCGATCCATCCCAAATTTGGTGATTGAATTCTACTACGATGACAGCACTACAGGAAAAGTCCTACAAACGAAAAACCTCGGCACATCTCCCAGTGTTATTGTGTAGGAACTTTCTCTTTTCTTTCCCCTTTTTTGTAACTAGTTTTGTCTTTCACACATTGTTACCTAGTGTGATAATCTTGACCCACATAATTTAAAAATGTGTTTGATTAACCAGAGTCTCAATTTATATCCACATAACCCCTAAGATATTAAATCTCAATCATAGACAATCTCAGGCTTGAATCCGGAATAAATAACCTCAAACAAGTCAAAGTAAAATCTTCTGTTTGTCAAATGCATCATAAATATATCCCAACACACCTTGATGATCAAGCACAATAAGATGCACCTGAGCTTGATGCACGAAAACAATAAAGTTCCCTAAGGGAGACTTACAATTGATAATCAGATGCTCCTGAGCCGCAAATTCAATGTTTTCCTGATTGACTCCCACCTTCAAGCCTTCGTTTTCTGGACTTGAGGAGGCTGACACCAGCTTGCTTCCGTTTCTTACTTATCTGCATGGCTTCATAAAGGCCTCTTTCTCTGCGAGACATCACAAGCTTGGCCATGTTTCCAGTGTCCTCGGCCGTTTGATCCAATTCTGATGGACTTCCAACCCTGGCTTCCGTATCTTCAATAGAGCTCTGTCGTATTGCAGTCGTTGATGGGGTATATTGGACTCCCTGGAGTTCCATTTTCAGCTCTTCATGGTACTGCTTTTCAAGATTAAGCATCTGCCTCCACATAATAATTGTCAGCTTACTCCCGTTAGCATAAACATATAGTTTACACGAGAGAGATTTCTCAAAAGCTGACATAGATGTTATGGGTCGGAACCCCCTCCCCAAAAAAATACGGATCCAGGAATTTCTTCAATACATTATAGAAGATTTCTAGGCATCCTTGCAGGGAAATAAAATGCGATGACTTTAAGCTCTTTCTTTGATTTTTAAATGGACTAGCGAATGATGCAAGAAGGTTTACAAGTCTATCTTTTTTATTTAACTGTTAAAAATAGATTAGCAATTGATACAGAAAGGTTTTTATATTTATGTTCTTTATTTAAAGATAAAAAATAGATTAATAACTAATGCAAAATGGTTTCTCCAATGAATGGATTATCATTTGAGATCCTTCTAAGGGATGATAGATGGGAAAACAGGAACATTCAATTATAAAAGGCCAACCAGCCACACAGATCCCATTGATAAGCTTTGCAAAGTAAGAGAATTATGTCGCCTATTACTAAGTTAAAATGTCATCATTCTCTTCAATTTGCTTTGACGACTGATATCGTAAAGGGGGAGAAGGAGGGCCAGAAGAGTATTAGTTGTGGGGTAACTTGTTATCAGGTGCTGCCTCGAATAGCTAAGCGTGGGATTTGGCTGTAGTGGGATTAATCAATCCGGTCAATGGGTAAGTCATTTTTGGATCAGCTGCATTTCTAAGATTAATGGGCTTACATTGTCCTACAAATCAAACTTCAAACATCAGATTCAACTACGAGATTACCTTTCGCTTCCTATCTGCAGCCTCACTAGCTTCTGTCCGACTGATGATACCTTCCACAAGTAAATTTTGTGGATCATCCCGATAATCATTTGCGACCCCTGGCATTGGAAGGATATGTTTTCTTGCAGCAGCCTGCAGCTGTTTAATCTTCTCTGCATAATCAGGTATGTAGCCTTCTTCCTCATTGTTAACAAAAGGTGACAGATGGGGTGGAGGTATCCTGATTAAATATTACAGATGTTACTGCATTGAAGCATACTAAAGATTTCCAATGTTATTCACTCCCCTCCATGGACCTCCTATAACAGGATTTGAACTTCTTCAATAATTGTTCATGGCTTTGACTGAGACAGACATCATAGAAACTAATGCTGCTTATGTTTTCACCCCCTCTCCTCTAAGCTTCTTCGAACACACTTGGGATTAATGAGAAAACGTACCACAGACCCAGAAACAACATTAAACTTTCCACATAAAGTATAGTTTTGTGTTTGCACAGGCTATAAATGCCCAAAATTGCCAGATCTGAATCTTCTATATTTTATAATCATGGTAGAGAAACATCTGACAAAAGAATACAAGAGAAGAAACACTGAAAACCATGGTTAATGAAGCATACCTTCCCACTAAATAATCATCAATTGGCAGTATAATCCGTGCATTCACACAATCATAAACCCACTGTGGCTGAACATATTCTCTAGATAAGAATTTATGGACTTGAGTTGGCCGATCAACAATCTGTAGTGCAAAAATATATAATAACGTGAATCCTAAAAGGGCATGCACAAAGCAGAGGCCACTTAAATAGTGTATATTCTATAAAGGACATTCAAGTAAGTGTGCTTGGAAAAATGAATTCCCTTGAGAATTTGTTTTGTTCCAGAAAGTTAGTGAAATAATGTCTAACCTGATGAGTAATGCTCTGATCAGTCTCCTTAAATGGAGCCCCATCTCCATCCCAAGACACAGTGCCACCAAAGGCCGAAATCACAAATAGCAGAGACTCCCTGCCAACCTGAATATCAAATGATAAAATGAAATAAGATATGAAACCATTTGACCAAATACAGCGAGAATAAAGCACTAATGCACCCTCAATTAAAAAAAAGGGCAAAGGAAGTTATGATACAAATATGGAAACTAAGTAGTCCCAAAAATTAATATCAAACCATGCCAAACAAACAACAAAAACATTATTTTGTCAAATAAATGCATCCCCATGAAAATTTGCAAGCACAACATTCTTTTGATAATTAATTATAGATTATCAACTCAAAATGCATCTCCTCATTTTGCTGCAAAATGGCATCTCTATGGACAGTATAAACTGATATAAAAGGATCGTCAACCCAAACTACTAATCTCACCTCACGACTCAAGAAGAATTTCATGTTCTTAAAGAGAAATTTGCACTCCTTTGTTTCTTCATCATCGTCATCCAGACCCTCGGCATCTTCAACAAGATGCATCAGTGCTCCAGGCTCACTGGAAGGAAGTTGATGCTGAAGTTGGGCAAGTCTAATTTCAGACTCATCAGGCTGTCCATCCAACATCTCAGAGTCATGCTGCTCAGAACCAGAAGAGCTGACAGCTTGTGAGCCCAACAAAGCAGCTCCAGATTTAGTAGCAAACCACCTTGAAAGTGCATAGAGGTCTGCAACAACCCAGACATGACCAGAATAACCACCAAAAACAACCCCCGGCCCCCCAAAAAGAGAGTCAATAAAGCATTATCAAACCACACACTTCCCTACAAGACAAAATGACAAAATATGCTATCTGAAGTTAACAAGTTAATAGAATCCCAAGATTTTGGAAAATATGAGAGGGGAATACCTGCTGCTAAAGCTTCTAAAAAAGGATCGAGAATTGGTGGATACTTCATATTTATTGAATGATAGAGTCTGAAATTTACGAAAGCAAGAAGAGTCTGCCCCAAAAGAAACTCAATTAAAAAACAAGGACCAGTGGACAAATAAAACAATAAGTGAATAAACAAGAGCGAAATTGAGACATGTATACATATTTTCTAACTATTCTCACTTCAATAACAAGAATTTCTGCTATGCAACCAGATATCCTTTTTATCTTTGATATGTTGGAATATCCAGGAGAATGGCAGGCTCAGGATGCATGACCAGGCAACGTCATGGGAACAGAATGGCCTTCCTCAGCAAAATAAAGAAGTTTTCACTTTCCTTAATTGAGCAAGCATAAATTAGTGCATTTTAGAGCGGTGTTTGACTAAGAGAGCACTTCAATAGTATAAACTCCAATACATCTTTCCTAGGTATGCCCCTGGGAACATACAAAATACCCCAGGAATTCCCAGCAGACCTTAGTTGACCCAACCGTTGTGAAACTTTTAAACAATGAAACAACATTACTACAGGTGCTAACATCCAATTTCCTAATAAGCAGAAATTATAGAAGCCTGACCTCTTTTACCCTTTTGTAAGGACTACAAATTTGTTATACTTAATCTAAATATCCAGTAGTATATGCCTCATTTGTTTCCCAAAAAGTATAAGAAGGAATATGTACAAAATAGAGAGATTCCAACCTCCCAAGTAAAGCATATACATAATATATTGCATCATAAAACATGGATTTCTCTATAAGTCTATTATCTATTTAAAATATCAAGCTAAACAAATACATAAATGGTTATCTCACATATATAATTTTTTTACTCAGTAAACTAAATCTTCAGTAATGGATATGAATTATTTAAGTTACCATTTATCATATGCAAAAACCCCTGTGATTACAAATCTGGGATTGCAATGATTGTGGAAGCTCATGAACATCAACTAGGAAAATTTTAGCCTCCATCTTTGTGTTGTGGGCATATCCATCTTCTTAAGAAAAATTGATATTAGAGCTTGAGAAGAAGAAAATCTGTAGCTTATTGCAGGGGGGTCAATTCTCTGTCAGGACAGATTCTTAGGCCCTATTTAATTACAAAACAGTTTTCTGTTTTTCAGCTTCAATTCTCTTTTCATTTTCCTTTTCCACCTTCCCCTTCCACTATTTTGCTAGAAAAGGCGTTGGTTTATTTATTTTAGAATCTGAACGAGTCAATGTTTATTAATAGATGTCATAAAACAAATTTATTTGGAGATCAACTTGAACTTATTTGTTAAAACTTGTTTGAGCTCAACTAAGTCAAATCAAGCAAATTATATATGCATGTACATGTCATGGGCAAATTTTAAACAATACATTACTTAAAAAATTTATTTATAACAACCTATCAGCTCAGCATAATTCTTTGTTCATAGTTACCAAGTTCTTAATGATAATTCATTATGTAAAATGATACTTGTTTATGTATTCTGACTAAGCTACACAGCAAGATCGTGAACCAAAAGCGTGAGCTCAGTTAATTCAAACTTAAGTCATTAAGCTATGAATTAGGCCCGGATCTTATATCAATCTTGTCAAATTAATGAGTCAAATATAAACAAAGTAATGCTTAATTTATTTATAATTTTACTTATGGTACTTAATTGTCAATAAATTAACCGTGAATATTAATGACACATTATTTTTAATAACGTCATTCTTTTAAATTACAATATATAATTTTATGGTTAAATTAATGATGCACAAATATTAAACTTCAAATTATACAACAAATTACGCACAATAATAAAGTAAAAAAATACAAACAAATTTAATTATGAAAATGAATCAAAAATTCATTATGTATTATAAATATTACTTCAAATTTGGTTATATTTATATTAGTACGCTTATAAAATAATTTTTTCACAGTCACAAATATTCAAAAGATGCTCTGTATGATTTGGTTCAGTTTCATATGATTTGTTTTGGCTGGGTTACAAACAAGAACCATACGTTACAATTTACAAGATCCTTCTATTTAAGCGTTCTCCTAGTCCAATCAGATTCTCCCACCATGATTAACTAGGTTGAAAACTAATATAAATTATCCGAAAAACAGGTTGGAGAGGAAGTCATTAAGGACTCCAACACACACACAATAGATGAAGGAATTATAAGAGAGAACGACCAGGAACCTGACAAACATACAAGAAAGGAGCAAATAAGCATCTAGCACTAGAATGAGTTTCGGGATGGAGTAAGAACACAAACTGAAATTCAATTATTCACTCAAGATCCTTTCTGCATGCCTAAAGTCTACAATAAATTACACGTACCTCCTCTATGGGGGGTTATCAGCTACTTCAGAGCCCTTAAATAAAAATATCAAATAAAAGAACCTCTTTCTATTATTTGTCAAAATACCGCATAACATATCAAAAGTCTTAGACAAATGTAAAATAAAATCTGCAAAAATATTTCTGTTGGCACACCTTAAGGACCCTCACAGATGGCAGACCTCACCATACACTGTTAGTGTCAACATCATCATTGCAAAGTAAAAAGCACATCACAGTGGATGGAATGCTATTATTTCGAACAATGAGCCTTCTCCCAAGGCAAGGAGAAAAGAGAATATTCCTTTTTTTGAAGTTTAGTCAAAATGGCAAACTTAACAATAGTGATAAAATAAGCTTATGTATAGGTGTCCAGGCATCAAGTACCTTTTGTACAAGGATACTCCAATGTGCCAAATAGAAGAACAATGATGAGAGATAGAACCCATCACTTCCAAACATTACTCCTAAGATCCAAGCCTGTAATCCTTACACACTACCCTGCATTAATAAATCACCTTCCCATTGAAAATGAGTTCAAAGCACCATTAGAAATAGAAACCCCATTAGCAGTACGCTGTCCAAAATTTCCAGAACCCAAGCCACAAAACCACATCAGCGTCCAGAATAACGGAAAAGATTGAGAAAGGAGTTTCATTTATGCATCAACCGAATTGTTTGGTGGTTGTTTGTAAGTTACATTGAGAAAGATGTGGAATTTTTTAATAGACAGTCCGAAAAACATCTTTTTGATGTTTTGTAAGTATACCAAATTTTGGTTTAAAGTCAGACGATTGGAAAACTCTATTTTTAATATATTTGAACAAACTTTCCCAAATTTCCATTCTCCTGAAAATTTTTCAAGGAGACAGACTCAACTTTGCACAACTGAAACGGTCAGTTTCTAGGGCAAATTTTGAATGCATTTGGTTCAAGTCAGAGAAATATAAAGAAATATGAGATAAACATAAATGGAAACAGGTGTTAAAGGAAATACATTTAACTGACTGTGTTTGGCTGTTTAGTTCATTTTCCCTACTTATCCACCACCCCACCCTCACAAACCTTCCCATGTAGCAATGGATGGATGACAAACCCAGGAATGTTGGCAAAGCCGCCACCGGAATTTGAAGACAGCTTAGGGCGGCTTATCCCCCACCCCCCCAAAAAAAAACGAAAAAAAAAAACCTCCTTCCATCCCCCATCTCTTTCTCATCTTCCTACTGGATATCTCTCTTTCTCATTGCACGGCCAAGTTAAGCCTCACTGGCAGTCAAGGAGGGAAGATATTGCAACCACCTTACAGAACCATCAAAGAACTTAAGACGAGAGGTGAGGGAAAGAGGAGGAAGGGCTGCTAGTGACTTCATCGAAGGTTGTCAGAAATGCTCATGGCAGCAATGGAATTGTGGCAACAGGTGGTGATGTGATGGAGGTAGCGGTGATTTGTTAGCGTGTGCACACACCTAGCCCTTATTATGTGTTATCTTTCATTTTGCTTTCCATGGCAAAGAAATCATTCTCGAGGGTTTGATTTTGGTAATCATCATTACATCAGTACCAAATTAAAATTGCAGGCTTCCTTTTCTTTTTTCCAAACAAACAACAATAAAGGAAAACAATGACTACATTTGCATTTCTTGAGATCAAAACAGCTTGACCAAACATTACCTTAATTAATTCCCTACTGATATTTTTCAATGGATTTGTTCCTAATAATTATTGTGTCATTAGAAAAATGAGAGGTTGTTGTAAGGATAACAGCCTAGATGTGTTGTTATGAACCTTGATAAAATACTATGATTGCTCCATTGTAACTTAAACCTCAGGTTCAAAATGGAAACAGCCTATTTGTATTGTTGATGTAAGGCAGTGTATGTATGACACTCCTCATAGCTTAAACTATTGAAAGTTTCATGCACTGAGCCACCCCTTTTCTCTACGAATCTAGAGCCAAGCCTATCAATCTAAATACTTCCAAATTCCATCCAAATTGAATTAGGAGACAATTTCTCTAGAAAGGGATGTATTTTCACATTTTCAATGAAATTGCTAACACAATTTTATTCACAATCTCATTGTCGATAACGGCATGCCATCTGTGCACCTAAGCTTGAGGCTCAAAGCTTGCGCCTTTTACATACCCTTGTGAGGGTCCTTCCAAGAGGCTCACGCCCATGCTCTAAGACCTTTTTGGAGGCTCAAAGGGCATGCCTATAGAGCCTTATAGATTTACTAATAAAACTTAGATTATTTCTTTCTAATCATTACATTAAATTGCTTTTTTGTAAAGCTAACTTGCATTTGTGAAATGGCGTTGATGAAAGTAATGAGGGGGTGATTAAAAAAATGGATGAAGATAGTGAAAAAGATAATGAATTTACATTTGAGAATGATTATTTAACATGGCATTCTCCAGCTAAAGTTAGCTAAAGTTATTGGAACAAATGTAGCTACACAATCCTAAATTGAGAACTGGTGTGAACTTGTTCAACAAGTGGCTCTAAGATTACTCCATTGCACTTTGTAAATAAAGAAGATGCTAACAAAGAAAGAAAAATGAAGATGAAAAAAATGTTTCAAGTTGCGATTTTTTTTTTTTGGTGATAAACTATGCTGATTAATTATTATCCTTTATACCATTGGTTGAATTGCAAGTCCATGTTTATGGTGGAAAAATATTTTGGGGGTTCTTGTTGTATTAGTAGCTTCAATAATTGGAGTTCATTCAAAAGCATGACATAAATATGCTCTATGAGTGTCTCACTTCCATCTGGCCTACACCTTGCACCTACATAGAGATCATTTGCACCTTTAACAACATTACACAATCTGTTAGTTTCTTTGGCTACTGGATTTCATGGTCATCTGAGTCTCTCTCACAGGGACTTGAATGGGGGTGACAAGCACCGTGTAGAGTTTGAATTAGTAATTTTCCAAAATTTTGTTGATTTATCCACTCATTTGAGGAGTCCAAAAGTCATAGTAAAAGGGTTCACTGTCCAGTATTGATACATAGACAAGCATTATTTTGCACAAGAGATAAGCATTAAGAACCACGGTCGATACAAGTATGAGGCATACATGGGCTTTGGGAATTCCTATGTCAAATGAGGGGAAAATCAACAAAACTTTTGGCTGTTATACCCATGGTCATGACAATTGGGCGTTATAACCATGTCTCTGACACTAATATTGATAGGGTCAATGAGGAGTCAGTTTCTATGATGTGCGTGGATTTCTCCAAAAACCAGATTCCTATGTTGGTCTTCATCTTTTCCTTCTTATCTGTGAAAGTTCATATCAACTAACAAAATCGTTGAAAATCTATCCCTTTAACCCTCAAGACACTTTCAAGCCCTTCACTGATCACAGCTTGAATATCTGAACAGAATTTTTGGACTTCGTTTATTATCGCATGTCATCTCCTTTCCACTCTCTTCTTCCTTTAAAAACCTCTTCTGGACTAATAAACTTTTTTGAAAGGCAAATTTTATATTCAAAAAGGAACAATAATTGGACAAACAAAAGTGCCAGATTAAAAGCAACACTTGCACATTTCTATATGGCCATCAACTGAGACAGAACCATGATTCGAAACAAACATTAAAATTCAATAGACTGAGTGAACAAGCACCATGCGAAACCTGGGGAAGGACAGGGAAGGAAAATTAAATAGATTAGAAATTTTTCCATGCATTCTTACCTCATAGAACTCCAAATAGGTTAACATGACACCAAAATCAATGTCATCAGTCAAGACTTGCTGCAGAACATGAGGGGTTATCCATGTTATTTTTTGTCCCTCAACCTCTGCCTGCACAAGTGAGCATCACAACACAACATGGTCAGTCAGAACAGTTCCACCATTAACAACGAATCCGGCGTATTCCAGATTAAAAAGGGAAACATCAACGGAATCTATGAAATCCAGCTGTTCTAAAATATACAAAACCACTTCAACACCAGTACACAACCCCACCTGATAGTATATGCCTTTGACTGAGATAAACGTCTTACGCAATTTGTGAGTACGTGAAATGTATGCTTGCCACTCATGGCTCAACCTAGAGCAAAGAGCGTAAAGATGATTATTGGTAAAAACTTTCTGCGCTGGTAGAAAGTTAAAAAAAAAAACAAACACTCCAGCAGGAGGCACCATAAAAAGCAAATTTTTGAAAACCAACCTTCGGCAATTATGGATGTGCTTCACTCCGATTTTCTCTCTCTCTACAGCAGGCAATGCTGCAAAGAGATGCACCATTGACAGACAGTCATCCAGATCCCCAAGTGCATCAATGAACCTCGGGTACCTATATTTCCAAGCATAAGGTATGGATCACACAGACAACATAAATAGCAAAAAAGTTACATTATCAAAAGCAGGGGAAAAGAGACCTCTCGCGGATAAGCCTATCTAGCTTATAGTTTGGCTTGTGAGCCAAAAGACGTTCTGCACGCTCCTTATTCTTCTTTGAAAAAGCTTTTTTAACCTTCTTGTCATATGCCCTAATTTCTCTGAACTTTTCCACCAAGGGTTCATGCTTAAGGAACAATATGTCCTTTGTGTGATAATATGTCTGATGAGTTCCTTTCACCTTCTTCTTGGGGTCACGAGGGAATATGCCCTTAAGGATGCATAGTCTCCTACAGATGGCACAAGCAAGTAAGCAGCAGATACTATCAACCTACATCAACTTTTCAGTGAGTTGTGTTGTATAAAATATGCTGTAATTTAAAAAGAAAAAAAAAAAACACACAACAACAAAAATAGAAAGAAAATGCTAAATGTCATTGTTTTGTTAAGAAAACACCACCATATAAATGGCATGCAACTTACAAGCTCCATAAGAAGGCTCTCTCACTTATAAATCAAGAATTGGTGGGAAGAATTTATTCAGACAAGGCAGGGTTCATGGAGGATCAAATATTCGCAACCTTATCCAAGCTTTAGGTCAAAAACTGAACTAGCCGGAATTACTTTTAGATATTTGTTTTTGCATCCCTGGATTTTTCTATGAATTTCAAAGAATTCAAATAGAATTTTAGGATTGCAAAAAAATAAAATACTCATTGTGAAAGTTGAAACGATACTAGAATGTCAAAGTGCCTCGCAATACCTAAATGAGCTACCTTCCAATGGAAGACAGGCTCCACGAATATCCCGAGGACATCCTAGAGTCTCCACAAGGCCAAGTGGGCAATATTCACAGAGAGCTGAGGGGCACAATAGTGTGGGTAGTGTTTTGGATGGAAGTTTAAACCCTCAATTGCATTCAGGAGGGAATTTTGTGACATACTTGAGGAGATGACCTTGGAGGTGCAAGAGACGAGCTAGGAGTCTCAAGCCGAGTAGAAGCACACAATGTTAGAGGCACGAAATGGGGCAACATCATGCCACTCAGGATTACGGTCATGGTTTTCAAGCATGCCACTTGTTAAGACACAATGGTCAATGCATAGTAGTATGCTTGAGACTAAGATAAGTTACAGAATATGTTGCCTTCATAAGTATCGATACTACTACCTTACATAAGGCTTGAGTGCATGAGTGTTGGGGAAAGTAGACACGAGTGGCATACGCTAACAGACTAGTGAATTCCCAATGATGGCCTAGAGCATGAGTGCTTCGTGTGATGAGATGCTCTGTAATAACCATATGTAAGAAAGCATCAAGTGAGGCCTGAAAACCATTGATGGGACAAGTATCAGCTTGGCGGTGAGCTGGACATCGAGGAGCAATTCTTATGCTGCCAAGTGCTTGACTAAGAGGTATGGGCGCCTCAAAGCTATTGTGGACGATGCAGGATTCGTTGAGAGAGATTGACCTGCTAGTCTGGCGTTAACAAAGGTAAGCCTTGACTTGGAGAAGTCTCGGCGCCACACAGTCGATTTTTTGTTGTGACACAAATCCATTTTGCAAGTTATTTATCATAGGAAGTTCCCATAAAGGATCAAAAGTGGCATAAAAATGGGACAGTGACACGTTATAGAGAGGTGGTTTCCGTAATTTAAGCATATAACCTTAGGTGACAATGGCCAAGGCTTCCAAGTTAAATGCCTTTGTTTAAGAGATTAAAAATATAGACACAAGAAAAAAAATTAGAGAACTTTCTCTTCACTTGGGATTAATGGAACAGCAAGTTTGGTCAAAATTTTCATCATTTATCTTATCTTCCCTCTTTCTTCTTTCTACCCTCCATTTCTCTTATCAGCCACACACAACTTTCTTCAGTGAAATCACCACCACTAGGAAGTCCCAAATAAAACTACAGCCCTTGTTGCATTATTTAATGAAACTTACTTCTATAGAACAAAATATGGAATCTTTTACCCGTTTTTTCTTGGATTTACAATATTATAATTATGACCCATTATATTCTTTTATTCATATATGATTCTATAACACCGACTCCAACAGACCTGAGACCATCTTTGATAAATTGAAATAGACCCACAGTTTGTCAAGCAAATTAAGATATATGCTTATTCTTATTGTTAAAAAGGAACAATGCCAATGGGGAAAAATTGTAATGGAGGACTGCTAGTGACACTAGCATTTCTCATGACAGATTGATGATAAGGATACAAACACTACAGGGCAAATCCATCCATTGATTAGAGGGGTCAAAGAACCCATTCCTCCCCCCCCCCAAAAAAAAAAAAAAAA
>JAODPA010155432.1:0-14628 GCA_025585075.1 Nepenthes mirabilis
ATCATATATTTATTAAAATACAGGTTAACAACTAAAAATATATCATTCTCTCACATATTTATACAAATAAATGTACAACTTTTTAAAATCAACAGCGTTTATTATAATATCATATCGTCTTCCATAAATAAGATTTGTGAGATTCTCTTTTTAATTTTCCTTTACGGGTGACAGATGTGATGGCAAGGTTTTTGATGCGTCCCAATATTAGAGTTGTGGTACAGATTAGGAAGCCATTTAATCTTTTACTCCGAGTTGAATTAGAACGGGTTTAATTTTCATCTCTATTAACTCGAAATCTGCGCACCACAAATAACAAGCAAGAAATCAGAGAATTAGCGAAACTCACTCTCTAATTTATTCTCCCAGATTCAAATAAATTTTTTTCTCAGGAAATAGAAAAATAAAAAGATGTTAGAGAATGTAGAGATACGCGTATGCAGGAGATGTGATAGGAGAACTAGGCTTTTGTATGTACTCGGCAATGAGTGATTTAGAGAGATGGAGGATTGAACTCTGATATACTGCACCAAGTGAGTGGCTCATCAGGGGCACTCGATGAGAAGTGGCTTTGAAAAGAAGAAAAGCATTTGACTAGAGTAACTCACTAGGAGTGTACTTGGTGAGTAACTCACTAGGGGGCACTTGACAAGGATGGAGAGAAAGAACTGTGCTAGGAAAAGAGAGCTTGGTTCTTTCCCAACTATTGTATCTCGCTCGACGGTTCATTTAATCGGAGGTTGATCAATCCTCTGCGTGTTTGAGAGTCCTCCTTTCTCCTACGATAGTGAGGAGTATTTGTAATACTTCGTAGAGAAGGTTTTGGCACCAAAGCTCGTGGCAGGTGTTCCGTCAGGATTCGTCGACCGTTGGGGCGTTGATAGAAGCTGTCATTGTCGGATGTCATCTTGAGATAATAACGTGACAGCGACTGGTGGTGGTTGATAAGGTTCAGGCTATTTCTCGTGTGGATTGGTTGCACTGCCATTGGTTGGCAGACACGGTGATTCCCCATGGTTGACCGCTGCCATCATGGGCTGGAACTTGTTGCACCGGCATCTTCTGTGTTACCAAACTGCTATCATTGGGTGGAGGGTGGACTGGGTTGTAATTGGTTAAGTCATAGAAGCTACCTGCTGATCCCAGCCCATCGTTCCCCCTGGGCTTGCTTGCAGTAGATGGGCTGGTTGGATAGTTTTCTGGGCCTTACTTCTCATTAGACTTTACTAGCAAGTGGGTTGGCTGTTGGATCAGCCCGTATTGTGATAGGACCCATCACTAACCTCCTATGCCGAGGAGTTGGGCCTCTCTGGTCTCCGGCATGTTAGATGATGTGATGTCATCGAGGATCTCCAACAAGGTGCCGTTTGTCAGGTACCTCTAGTACGGAGTCATCCAATTGTTTCCGTCGGCCACTTATAGCACCTCGCACTTGGGGTCATCAATGTTTGGGACGACTAGGGCTCCTGCATATCTTTGGAGTACTATTCCGGATTGTCGATCGACGCTACCCTTACTAGTTGGTCAACCTTTCAGTTTTCCTCCCTAGGAATGTGGATTACTTCGACTTTGTTATACACTTGGGTCAAGCTCTTTGCCCTAACGAGGTACTTTGCAAGCTACGAGTTCGACACTTTGAAATTTCCTTGGATTTGGTTGATGACCAATTCAGAGTCACTGTAGACAACTAACGACCTAGCCGAGCACTGCCTTGAGAGCCGAAGTCCAGCTAGAAGTGCCTCATACTCGACAATATTATTGGTGGCTGGAAACTCGAAGGTAATCGAATACTTGATCTCCGACCCATCCGGGGTTTGTAGAACCAGATCTACTCCGCTGCTTGCCAGTGTTGATGACTAGTCAATGTGCCAGGTACAAGTTAGAATTTCCAACTCATCCACATCTCCAGTATAGCAGGGGGCGTTAGGAACTAGGGTGGACGTCTCAACTATGAAGTTTGCAAGGGCCCGGCCCTTCATGGCCGGCCACAATCAAAACTATACATTGAACTCACCCAATTTCATAGCCATTTAACTAGCCACCCGGATGTGTTTGGCTTCTACAAGATTCATTTCAAGGGCTTGTCAGTCAAGAAGACGATTTTATGTGCCTGGAAGTAAGGACACAACTTTCTGGTGGAATATACGAGGGCAAGCACAATCCTTTCAGCATGCGAGTAGCAGCTCTCAATGTTAGTCGGGACCTTACTGATGTAATATACCAGTCACTACACGCTAGACTTTTGCGAAATTAGGAACGAGTTTAGCACTGTGCCAGAAACTATCATGTAGAAGTACAGCTCTTCACCTTCCTAAGGCAAAGTCAAGAGAGGTGGATGGGAGAGATATTCCTTGAGTTACTGAGATGCAGCGTCACACTCGGTCGTCCATTGGAACCCGGTTTCCTTGATCCCGCTCCAAGCCATAAAAAATGGCAGGTATTTCTTTGTCGATTTTTCCAGGAAGTGGAAGAGGGAAACGAGCCTTCTAGTAAGCTTCTGGACCTCCTTCATGATCAGAGGCGGACTCATGTTAAAGATGGCCCTTATCTTCTCAGGGTTTGCCTGGACACCTTGTAGAGATACTATGGAACCTAAGAATTTCTCGGAGGTCACTACGAATGTGCACTTAACCGACTTGAATTTCATCTAGTGCGCACAGAGGACTTCAAAGGTCTCACTCAAGTCGCAAACATGGTCATCGACGACTTTTCTTTTGACGAACATGTCATTCACGTACACTTCCACGTTTTAACTAATTTGGGCTTCAGACATCTTATTTACGAGCCGCTGATAGGTGACACCAACATTCTTTAGATTAAAGGGCATAACCTTGTAATAGTAGATCCCCTCGTCTATCATGAAGGAGGTATGCTCCTCATCTTTTGGACTTATGTTGATCTAGTTGTAACTTGAGTAGACATCCATAACATTTAGTAGCTTGTGATTGAAGGTAGAGTCTACCAGCTAGTCAATCTTTGGTAGTGGGAAGCTGTCATTGGGGCATGCTTTGTTTACATTAGTGAAGTTTATACACATCGACCACATTCGATTACTCTTTTTTAATGAGGACGACGTTTGATAGCTAGTTTGGGTATTTGACCTCTGTAATAAACCCTGCATCGAGTAGCTTCTTCACTTCCTCGCAAATGATGATCAACTTCTCGACTAAATGGTTCCTGCATTCCGCCAGATGAATTAATGACCAGGATTGAGGCCTAACCCATGGACTACTACTCTAGTTGATATCCCCGACATGTCAGTAGAAGTCTATGTGAAGATGTCATAATTCTGTTTGAGCAAGGTGATGAGTTGATCGTAGACAAGACTTGGAAGGGAGCTACCAACGTGTATACATTTTTCAGGCTCGCCGGGGTCCAAAGGCACTTGATTAGTTGACTCTCCCAATTGGGCTTGCTGCAAGTTGACCTTGTCTCAGAAGTCAAAATCTCCGATTGGTTAGCTGATGGTCGCTGGAATGACTTGGGACAAGTTGCATGTCCGGCCTATTACCTGGTCACTTAGAACTTCTCAAATGCCACATGATGTCAAAACTTTATCTTCAAGTGTGGGATTGACATCATTGCCCCAAAAGTAGTCAAGCAGGATCAACCTGGGATTGCATTGTAGATTGATGGAAGGTTAACGACTAAGAACATGAGCATCCGGGAGGCCGTGTGTGGGTGTATCCCTAGTGTGACCTCCAATTGGACGGCTCCTTGTATAGGTACTGGATCATTGTCTAGACTGTATGAGGGTTCTTCGGTCGATTTTATCTGACTCTTTTTCAATCCAAGTTTAAAGAAAGTATCAAGAAATAGCAAATCTGAAGAGTTTTCTTTAGCAATAAAAACTCGTTTAAGTTGGTAGTATATTGTACCGTCCTAAATGAGAACAGATATAACCAAAGGATCAGAATGGTGGGTCATTACATGAGTCATATCATCATCGCTAAAACTAATAATATCAGTCCTAGCCTTTACCCTGAGCTTCTTGTAGTTGGAAGCATTCTCCGGCCGGTCCGAGGTGTTACCCTTAATTGTCTTCATTGTCACCATGCTGACAACCCCAGTTGCCATTTGATTCCTCAGCTGCTCCAGTGCATCTTACTCTACCACCGTAAGAGCCTATCTCGGGTTTTGTAGGAACCTTGTTTGATATTTTCGCTGGACCAAATCTTCAATCTCCTTCTATAGAATCCGGCAGCATCGGTACTGTGACCCAGAGACCGATAATAATTGCAGTATTTAGTCTGCCCCTGCCTTTGGTTTCCTTGGTGTCTTGGACAATTTCAGAAAATTCTCATCCCAGATCTGCGTTAGGATGTTTGTGTGCGTATCGGTCAGGCGAGTCAAGTCCTGCAGCCAGAATTCTCTTTGGACACCTGGCTCCAACTGTAGCTACTTGCGAAATCCTCAGGGATGGTAGTCGTCCTCGTTTCTCTTCTTCTCGTTCATCAGCCTCTCTAATGACTGGTCCTTGCGCTCTGAACGCTTAGTATCGTTGGCCTTCTCGGCCACTATATAAGCTCGGGGGAGCACATTGGCCCCCGGAAAAGTCTAGGGGTTCTAGTGGGTTAAATGCTTGAAGAAGTCGTCTAGCTCTAAAGTGATGATGAAGGCGCTGAGCATTACATGGTCAGTAAGCCCAGATATTCTTCGGGCCTCGGTAGTGAAGCGCTTCAAGAAGTGCTTCAGGCTCTTGTCTTATCGTTGTCGAAGTCAGATTAGGTGCCATAATTGCTTCGCCTCCATTCGACTGGAGGCAAATTGAGAGAGGAAGAAATTGGCAAGCTCCTCAAACGACTAAATAGAGTTTGGCATGAGACTGTAGAACCAAAGGTGCGCATCCCCCTTGAGAGTCAAAGGGAAACACTGGCATATGGCAGCTTATCCTAGGCCCTGGAAGCTCAGTAGGATATGAAAGTGGTCTAAGTGATTCATAGGTTCGATGCTCCCATTGTGCGGCTCAAAGGCCGACATCTTGAATTTAAGGGGGAGTGGCTACGTGCGGATCTTGATGCCAGCATTACTCTGAAAGACATGTTTCCATATTTTCTCCACATTTTCTTCCATGCAAGAGGTGGACATGACCCTCTTAGCGTTGAAAAAGTCTTTAGCTGCGAGTGGTTTGAAGAGGGTGCGCGGCCGTATGACTCCCAACTCGCGGCGATCACGTGTTGCATGAGGCTTCTCCTGGGACTGAGGGCCTTTGGTCAATATGGGAGTAACGAGGGTTCCACCGCTCAGGGTTTTCCTCAAGTACTATGGCTAGGATGGCCCTCTGACCGCGTTTGGGCCCTGCTACGGAGGCTTCCTGGGCCCCAGCGTCGTTAGGCCAGGGGTCTTCTCTACTGATTGCTCCGTTCTTCGGCTCTTCTTCTTGGAAATCAACGCTTGTGCTATGGGGGCAAAAGCCCCCAACTGTTACTTGTCCGGATGGTTGTTGATCCTCTGGAGCATTTTAAACATGTCTCCCATCTAGGCAGCCAGTACGCAAACGTCAAGCTCAAGACACTCACCTGCATGGCTACCCATAAAGGAGCTATTGCCTTGGGTGGTGGTGTCCCTGGCTTGCACACTGGTCGGTGCTCTAGTGTTAATCATGTTTACTTTTGTGAATGCAATAATTGGTGGTTAGACTTTTACGTTGTTTTTGTAGACTGTGCCAATGATGCATCTCAAGATCTTGATTGTAGTACTGATTAAAGAGCCATACAATCTTCTACTGTGCGTTGAATTAGATCGAATTCGGTCTTCATCTCTATTAACCTTGAACCTGCACACCATAAATAATGAATAAGAGGTCAGAAGATTGGCAGAACTCACTCTCCGGTTTATCCTCCGATATCCAAATTAGAAATCTTTCTCAAGAAATGGGAAGATGAGAGAATGTTCAAGAATGCAGATATGTGCGTATGTGGGGATGTGAGAGGAAGATTGGGCTCCTATTTGCACTCGATAGGGAGTGGCTTAGAGAGATGAAGGACTGGGCTCCGATATGTTGCATTCAGTCAGTGGCTCACTAGGGAACACTCGAAGAGAAATGGCTTAGAAAGGAAGGAAAGCACTTGACTGGAGTGGCTCACTAGAGGTGCACTCGGTGAGTGACTCACTATAAGGCACTTGACAAGGATGGAGAGAAAGAACTATGTTAGGGAAAGAGAGTTTGGTTCTTTCCCAACTCCTGTATCTCGCTCAAGGATTGATTTAATCAAAGGTTGATCGATCCTCTGCGTGTTCGAGAGTCTTCCCTTCTCCTACGATAGTTAGGAGTATTTGTAATACTTCATAGAGAAGGTTTTGGTGTCAAGGCTTGTGACAGGTGTTCCATCAGGATTCGCCGGCCATTGGGATATTGCCGAGAGCCACCACTGTCATATGTCATCTTGTGGCAATGATATGACCACAATTGATGATGGCTGACAAGAACCAAGTTGTTTCTTGCGTGGATTTGTAAGGTTGTCGTTAGTCGGTGGGTACGGTGGTTCCCCATGGTTAACCGCTACCATCATTGGTTGGAACCTGTTGTGCCAGTATTTTCTGCATTGCCAAACTGTTGTCGCTAAGGTGGAGAGGGGACTTGAGCTATAATTGACTGAGTCACAGAAGCTGCTTGCTAACCTTGGCCTGTTGTTCCCCCTGGGCATGCTCACAATAAATAGGTTGGCTAGATGGTCTCCTGGACCTTACTCTTCATTAGGCTTTGCTATCAAGTGGGTTGGATGTTGAATTAGCCCATATCGTGACTAAACCCATCAAACACGCAAAGGATCGATAAACCTCTGATCAAATTAACCCTCGGGCGAGATACAAGAGTTAGGAAAAAACCAAGCTCTCTTTCCCTAGCATAGTTCTTTCTCTCCATCATCGTTAAGTTCGCTCTAGTGAGCCACTTACTGAATGCACCCATAATGAGCTACTCCAATTGAGTGATTTCCTTCCTTTCTAAACCACTCCCCTTCGAGTGCCTCCTAATGAGTTACTCACCGAGTACAGCATATCGGAGTCCAATCCTCTATCTCTCTAACCTTCTCCCTGAGAAGCGCATATGGAAACCGAGTCCTCCTCTCACATCTCTAGCATATGCGCATCTCTGCATTCTCTAACATCCTCTCTTTCTAATTTTTGAAAAAGATTTCTTATTTAAATGTCGAAGGATAAATCAAAATGTAAATCTTGCTAATATTATGACTTTCTATTGGTTATTTGTGGTATGTAGATTCCAAATTAACAAAAACAGAAATCGGACCACTTCTAATTCGACCCGCTGTGAAAGATCGAGTGGTTTCCTAATCCATACCACAACTTGAATGGAACGCATCAATTTTTGTTTATTTTGGGGATAATGAAAATGGTATTGACAATAATATATTTATTTTATTAATGATGAAAATATATTATTATTATTATTGTTATTATTATTGATGCGTCATACATTCAAGTCTTAAATAGATTCGGGTCAAATCGTTCGTCTGAGTCCAACTCCGTTCATTGAATCTGGATCCTGCAAGCCACAACCACGAACAAGAGGTTCATTGACAGCGAGAGGTTGTCCAATCAAAAATACTCTAATACTCAAATCAGTAAACAACCTTCGAATTAAGAATGTGAAAGTAAAAAAATATTATGAGAATGCTGAGAGTATTTGTGACGGGGGAATGCTCCCGTTTGAGAGAGGCTTTGATAGCTCGTAAGGAGTAGTGGCTTTAAGTACTGTGTTCACTAGAAATGTAGTAGCAAAGAGAGAGAGAGCGTCTGAAGGCCGAAAGCATGAGCATGAGAGCTTTGCAATAGGGAGCCTTAGCAAGTTAATTCAGAGCATGCCTTAAAGTGAGAACTCCATTGCATTTTATAGCCACTGTACTG
This sequence comes from Nepenthes mirabilis, assembly GCA_025585075.1. Classification (NCBI taxonomy): domain Eukaryota; kingdom Viridiplantae; phylum Streptophyta; class Magnoliopsida; order Caryophyllales; family Nepenthaceae; genus Nepenthes; species Nepenthes mirabilis. The sequence continues at coordinate 7,867 of JAODPA010155432.1, forward strand.
GGTTGCATTCATTGTGCAGAGGGGTTTGATTTCCGTGCTCTACTACGATCGCTACCTTTTCTGGTGTGGAACCCTTATGGCAGTAACGGTAGCCAAGTTGATTGCTTTCCTTCTGTGTTTTATAACCGCTAGGGTTTTCAACAGACAGAGAAAGAATTCTGACACTTTTCTTCCGAGATGCACGTTGAATCTGCTAATAACCATTATAATAGAGATTTCCTTCTGTGGAGGGCGCGAAATTAGGGGAGAAGACCGTTGCTAGTTGAGGATTGCTGGTCGAGGAGAAATATGTGGGCCAAACTAGGCCTGGGCTGCGCGAGGCATAGTCTTCAGCTGATCAACTTGTCATATTTTTGATCAATGAAAGCGTTGATCGTCTCAAAAGCAATTTGTCCGTTCTGCTCTTAGACTTCTCCTGGCTCACTTAGCCTTTTGTCTGGTCAACAGTGGACGTTGACCGTCTAGGCACAAATGGGCCGTTGTGATTATGAGTTGTTCCTCCTTTTTGGACAAGCCCATTACTGGCATATCCATCACTAGCCCCCATGTTGGTGGTCTGAGACTCCGACCTACAACATGTCCAAGATGGGTCACGAGTGGCTAAGGTGACCCGGTAAGGAATATGGTGATGACTTTTGATCTAATGATTGCATCGCTTACAGTTGCTGACCGTAAAGTCAAGATCTGAAGCACTGGCGGAGAGAATTGTTGACAGGATTTATTAACTGTCTAGGCCAAGATCTAGAGAATTTTTGAAGGAAGCGTTGACCAGAATCGTTGACCATTTAGGCCAAAATTTGAAAAATTTCTAAATGAAGTATTCACCATTTAAGCCAAAATCCAGAGAACTTTCGAAAAAAACGTTGACCGAATTTGTTGACTGTTTAGGCTAAAATCTAGAGAATTGCTGAAGAAAGTGTTAATCGAATTCGTTGACCGTCTGCGTCTGAATCCGAAGAACTAGTTAGAGTTGAAATGACTCACCATCATGCCGTCAGACTATCAGTCAAAAAGTTGACCATGTATCTGCATGTAGTGGATTCACGGTCTCGATAATTAATGTGTCAGAGGATCCGATTCGACTGCTCCCATTTAGGAAGCGACATATGTTAGTAATGATGGGCACACAATTACGATACGATTCCTCTTCTCCGGCGTGGACATTCTTTTAAGTGGTTCGTCCATTACTTTTCCACTCCCCACGCCTTTCTTCGACTTTCTTTCCTGAAAATTTCTAAGTATCATGTTATCTTTCTTCTCTTTCGTTTCCATGGCGCATTATGTTACCCAAATTGCTTCGGTGATCAAAGCTAGTGAGGTGAGGGAGATGTACGTTGAGTATAATATTCCTAGGTCGATCGTCTTCAGGATACCCGGTGAGGGAGACAGGGCATGCTCCCCTCTTGAGGGTTGCATCACTATATATGAGGCCCACTTGAGGAGTGAGTTATGCCTCCAAATTCCTAACAAGTTGCTGGATATTCTAACCTCACTTCAGATTCCCATAGCATGGTTCTATATCAATGTTGTGCGTCACTTGTGTACACTTTGCTTTTTGATATTGTTGTAATTGTACAGATTCAATCAATAAAATGAGCTTTACTGATGTTCTATCTTTACCTTTGTTGTCGTTTCAATTACTTGCTCTTGCGTTGGCTAGCCGACTTGGTATATCGTATGCAAGTTGGCCACGGGTCTCACTTAATACGTTTGTGGTGATCTCCGATGGACTTAAATCCTGGAGAAGACATCAAGGTAAATCTTGATGTCATGTCAAGCCTGCTCTTCACTCGTGCGTGAGTAGAAGCTTGGTGGCACTGTCCAGGTGTGAACTTGGGTAGCCAACTTTGGACGGAGTACTTTACTCCTATCGACCATTATTGATTGATCACGTTATCTCCTTGTGAAGGAGGTTGCCGTATGTAATGTTTAAGCCCTCTAAGATTTTGACCGCAAACGCGCCACTTGGATGACCAAGGTTTAATTTGATTGCCAATGGGCCGCCTGAATGACTAGGGTTTAATTTGACCACTCATAAGCCGCCTAGATGATTAGGGTTTAATTCAACAGCTTATGGGCCACCTGAATGACCAGGGTCTAATTCGATCGCTTATGGGCCGCCTGAATGATCAAGGTTTAATTACGAACAGGTGAAGACCCGTCCGACTTAGGAGCAGTTTGGGTCGTTTATGTTATCTAGCTAACACACGCACATGCATACGAAACAGAAAAAGAAAGAAGAGACAACACAGTGCAATGAAAAAAATATTCTTTCATTTATAATAAACATTGTGTACTTTTACAAGCATACAGATGGACGACCTACCGATGCCTTTACTGGAAGTAGCGCTTGAGGTAGATCGCGTTCCATGTCCATGGAACCAACTTGCTATTTTGGGTCCAGAGTTTGTATGCTTAATTTCATAAAATGGCGGAGACTAAAAAAGGGTGGGGAAAGTTTATTCCGGTTGGTGGTCTTACCCATAGCATCGATGCTTCGCAAGACTAAGTACTCAACTTCGAATTGCCGCGCCTTTACCTTCTTGTTATAATAGCAGACGATTCATTGTTGGTAGGCTACTATTCGCATTCTGGTAGCATTGCGGGCTTCTTCCAATAAGTCCAGGCATTTCTGAATTTTCTAGGAGTTACCTTGTGGGTTGAAGGACTCGACCTTAAAACTTGGAAGCACAATCTCAACTGAAATTACTGATTCAGTCCCGTAACAGAGACTAAAAGGCTTCTCACGAATTGGTTCCTTTAGAGTCGTCCGGTAAGACCATAGAACAAAGGGTAGCTCGTCGACCCATAAGCCCCCTGTGTCTTCCAACTTGATCTTCAAACTATGAAGTAGCGTGCGATTTGTGACCTCCACCTATCCGTTGACTTGCGGGTGTGCCACCGAAATATGGACCAATTTGATGCCTAAATTGGTGTAATATTTGGTGAAACATTTTTCAAAAAATTGGATTTTATTGTCAATCACAATAACCTCGAGAACGCCAAATCTGCTAACTATGCTCTCGCAGACGAACTTTAAAGCGTTGTGCTCGGTGATCTTAGCCAGCGACGGCTTGTACCCACTTGGTAAAGTAGTCGATGCCCGCTTTGCCCCGTCGCGATGAGAAATGGTCTGAAGATATCGAGTCTCCATTACGTGAAAGGTTAGGGAGCATGAAGTGATCTCAATTCAGCGGGTGGTTAATGGTGAAAATTACCATAAATCTGACAATTTTCACACTTTTTCATGATGTCGAGGGCATCCTTCTTTATTGTCGACCAATAATATCCCTAGCGCACGATATTGAACGCTAAGTTTTTTCCGCCGATATGCGACCTGCAGATCCCAATGTGGATTTCTCTCATGGCTTAGTCTGCCTCCTCAAGAGTTAAGCACCGGAGGTACAGATTCAAGTAGTTACGATGATATAGCTGTCCATTGACTATGGTGTACCAGCCGGCTATCTTCTTAATCCGCTTGGCTTTAGCCGCATTGTCTGGTAGTACTCTGTCTCTCAGGCATCACTGGTAAGGCGTTATCAAGCTTTTTGTGTCAGAGATTTGCATTGCTTCTTGTTCCTCCATGCTGGGGGTGCTCTAGACCTCCCACATGTCCCTCGAATACTGTTCTGAATTTTCGGATGCCGCTGCCATGTCAAGTTGGTCGGCTTTCCAATTTTCAGTTCTACGGACGTGGATCAGGTCCAACTTATCAAACCTCCAGATGAAGTCCTTAGCCTTAACCAAATATTTGGCTAGGTGAGAGTTGCACACCTCGAAGCTCCTGTTTACCTGATTAACGACCAGCTCAGAGCACTCTTTTGCTAGTCTTAGTTAGCTAACAGGGTTTCATACTCGACAACATTGTTAGTAATTGAAAAGTCGAGTTTGAGGGAGTACTTCACCACAGACATGTCTGGGGTCCTCAGGACCACTCCGGTACCGTTACCTGAATCCGTAGACGATCCGTCCACGTTGAGAATCCATTCTAGCTCTTCCCCGTGTAATCCTGCGTCCTCAGTGGGCTGTTCATCAGGAGTTAGTATCGTGATCTTAACGATGAAGTCGGACAGATCTTACCCTTTGATGGCTAGTTTAGGCCAAAATTTAATGTCGAACTCTCCCAACTCGATAGCCCACTGAACTAGCTGTCTAGAAACGTCGAATTTTTGGAGTATGTTCTTCTGTGACTGGTCAGTCAGAATGACCATGTGATGAGCCTAGAAGTAATGTCTCAGTTTTTGGATGGAGAAGACAAGTTCCAAGGCTAATTTCTCTATGTGAGTGTAGCACGTCTCTAGGCCGGTCAACGTCTTATTCACATAGTAGACCAGTCACTGAGAGTTGGAGTCCTAACGTATAACGACAGAGTTGAGAGCCAATTCTGACACTTCTAGGTATAGGTATAACTCCTCTCTGTCCTTGGGTGACGTCAGCAATGATGGACTGATCAGGTATTGCTTCAATTCATTGAAGGCTGCCTGGCATTCGGCTATCTACTAGAATTTGTTAGTTTTCGTCCCCCTTAGAGCCTTAAAGAAAGGCTAGTACTTGTCCTTCAGCATAGCCAAAAAGCGAGATAAGGCTACCAGTCGTCTGATTAGCCATTGGACATCTTTGACATTCCACGGCGGAGTCATATCCGTGAGTGCTTTGATCTTCTCTGGGTTTACATCGATCCCCCAATGAGAGACGATGAAATCCAAAAACTTCCCTGAGGATTCTCCGAAGACGCACTTAGAAGGATTTAGCTTCATTTGATGCATGCGGAGCACCTCGAAAGACTCAGTCAGATCGTAAATGTGGTCGTTAATGGTCTTATTTTGATGAGCATGTCGCCAATGTATACCTTCATATTGCGGCCAATCTATTTCTTAAATATTTTGTTCACAAGCCGCTGGTAAGTGGCGCCCACATTTTTTAGGCCAAAGGGTATTACCTTATAGCAGTAAGTGCCTTAGTCTATAATGAATGAGGTGTGTTCCTCGTCCTCTGGGCTCATCCAGATCTGGTTGTAGCCCAAATACGCATCCAGGAAGCTCAATGGCTCGTGTCCTGAGGTTGAGTCCACCAACAGGTCGATTATGGGTAAGGGAAGCTGTCCTTTGCCCAGCGACTCGTAATATCTTTTTCACTTGCTCATCTACTCAGGGAAAGATTGTAACTCTTTTTGCATTGAGGTAGGTCCTCAACTCTGAGTGGTTTGGCGAGTGGCGTGAGGCCAATCGACTGCTGTCAATGATCAACTGGATGTTGCACGAAGCCCCCTCTCAGGCCCATGGCCTTTACTCATCACGTGAGTAATAGGGGTTTCACCGCTCTGGGCTCTCTTTTGATGTCTTATGGCCAAGTTGGACCTCTAAACGGGATCAAACCCTGTCGCTCGAAGTTGCTTGGGCTGCGAGGTCGTTTGGGCGTCCAGCCTTCTAGGATGGTCACTTTTGCCTCTAGCTTCTATGTCTAGACGCTGAAGTGCGGGTGGTGGAGGAAGGAACCCTTGGCCCATGCCGATGCGCGCAAAGGGCTTTGAGCATTTGAGATATATTATCCACCCGACCGGTCAGCACCTGCATAAACGGTGCCTGTTGCTCCTCCACATGGCTATTCGCAAAGAGATCATCATCATGGGGGATGACATCTTTAGCTGGAGCATTGGTATGAGCTCTGGTATTGATCATGTTTGTTTCTGTGTAGGTAGTGGGGCTTTACATTCGCCTTCCTACAAACGGTGCCAATAATACATTCTGGATCCGGTTACAAACGGATTAGGGTGTCATTGGGTCTTCGGGTTGAGTAGAAGCGGATCGAATCTCCATACTTCTCAGTTTGGGTTCTGCACACCATAACTTAAAAATAAGATATATTGTAAGACTCGCTTCTCGATATGTCATCCAATACTCAAATTAGTAATCTTTCCCAAGAAAAGAAAAATACGGGAATAAAAGTAGATGAGTGATGATGCAAGGAATGGGTTTTTTAATTCTAACTTGGAGGCTGCGTTTCACATGGAGTGATTTTGGTGGCAAAGTGCTCGTGGGGAGCAGCATTGACGTTATGGAGGTGAGTATTATGAGGGAGTTCTCAAGGGTCTCTAAGGACCGAGCACGGATTGTGGGGGTTTGAGGGTTGATTGTATGCGAATGCTAGCGTCTGAGGGTTGGTATTAGTGTCAGTGTAGCATTAGTGTGAGCAAGTCCTTAAAGTCTGTCATAAGTTCTTTTTATAACCTCGGGCCATTTCGGCCTTACTTGGGTGATAAGACTGGTTACCAACTACCCTGCGCAAACTTGGTGGGTTGATGTGAGGATTGCGTACGTCGATTTAGACAGCTGCAATCAATCGAAAGGGGATTCCTTCATTGGTGAGATGTTGCATGGGGCAAATATTGGGGTTACTATTATGGAGGATAACGCTGAGTTGGGAATTGTTATTCTTGAAAAAATCACAATTTAGGACAATATTCAGGGTTCTGACCGACTAAAGTAAGTGATTTTGAATACACGAAAATGGTATTGTAGGCTGTCCGGATTGGGCCATAACCGGCTTAGGTTGTAGCCGACCAACTAAAGTGTTGCTCTTAGTCAACAAAAGCATTGATCAGCCTCTAGGCCGGATGCCTTCTAGGTCGGCCTCCAAATCCATGGATCTTTGGGTTGGGTTGACCCATTTCTACCGTCTCCATCAATAGACAAAATTCGTAATTTATATACAAATATCAACTAATCTAAATATATGAAATTATCTAAATATCAAATATCCAAT
>JAODPA010155443.1:0-14626 GCA_025585075.1 Nepenthes mirabilis
GGCGATCCTCTAGTGCTCGAGGGATCCTGCCGCTTGAGGCCACCTGGGTTCTTGGTGGCTCTTGCCCGGCGGGCGCCCTGAATTGGCGCTCGCGCCTCCTTCCTCCATTTCTGGATGTTTCCGCCTGGGAGCCCCTGGAGGGCGCTCCCCTCGCCCTCTCGTCTTCCCTTGCGCAAAGAGCGAAGACGGCCTTGGATATATCGTCCATTTTTGTTGCCAAATCCCTTATGACTGGATCTGGATGGTTTTCGATGCCCACACGGGGGTTTGGGGCATCCTCCTGCTGGTGCTGAGTAGTGGCCTGAGGTGGCGCGCTTGCCTGCGCTCTGGTGCTCACCATGTTATGATGCTTAGAAGTAGAAGTTGTGACGTGTGGTTAGATGTGGTCTAAGAAGGTGAGAAGTTGACTTTTTGTCCTCTTCCCACAGACGGCGCCAATGTTGCGTTTGGGTCCGACCGCCGTACAATGCTAGTGCGTGCTGACGTCAAGTGGACGGAACCAATAGCAACATAAAAGAGAGTGAATTGTGGGCGAGTGAAAGATGCGAGAGAAACGAGAATGGACGCCCAAGTTTTTACGTGGAAACCCTCCTTTGAAACGAGGGGAAAACCACGAGGCTGGAAGCCTGGAAAGATTCTTCACTATTTTGTTGGTGAGTACAAGAGTACAATGTTCAAAGTACAGAGAAAATGCCTTGTTCTTCTTTTTTGGCTCTTTCACTTTCTCAGGAGACCGAATCCCCCTTTAGTCTGCCTTAGGTGCGTATTTATAGGCGCAAAAAGGTAACCGTTGGAAGTCTTCACACGGCCTACGACACCTACTGGGCGGCTGGCCACCTACTCCCACGCCATGTCAGGCACGCTGGCGTGTTTGGTGAGTTAAGTACTGACGCCGCCGTTGGCCTGCTGTGGTAGGAATGTCAGCCTTGAGGTGACAGGGCGTGCTCTGGGGATTGCTGCTGACAGTGCTGGCGTGTAGCGGGATTTACGCACTCCTTGGTAATCGTGAAATAGCTGAGTTGGCACTCTCGGACAACAGAGGCAGTCCTCGTCCCTCACTGGCTCATTTTGTAGTTTGGTTGAGTCCGCGTACTATTGGCTTCATGCATTACGCGTAGTATTGAGTCCGCGTAGTTTAAAGAAAGCCCTCGGTCGTTCTGCATTATACGAGGTCTCGGGCACGTGATAGCTTGGGCCTCTCGGGTCAAAAACGCTCGTCTGATTTCCACACTAATTTTAGGACCCTTGGGTAACGGATCCCAACAATATATATATATAATAAATCATTATATCCGTAAATCAGGTGAAGGAACAAAATCAATAAAATATGTACAAAATCCCATATAAGCCAAAAGACCAAATATAGCAATACAACAAATCAACAAATATCCAAATATGATCTTATACGCAAAGTGTATAATTTAAAGTGAATATTAAATAATCCAAATATACGATACCAATCCAAAATTCGATATTTCAAATTTGAATGGTGGTCAAGACCTACAAATCTCATGATCAAATATCTCAAGTGCCAAATTAAATGTAGATAAAAATATCAAAAATCTGAATCATATTCAAATTGGAGAATAAAAAATTGACTAATTTTGAAGAAGTGTTACACATAATCTTGATAACTTTAGACTGAAGTGGGTTGGTTATATTTTTCTCCCTATATACCAGGTCAAACATTACCTTTTTTATCACCAATGTATAATAAATGTAATCCTCAAATTTGTTTGAATATATTATAACGTTTGAACTTATTAATTATATTTAATTTCTTATGATAGTTCCAAATAAAATACCAAATTGGGAAGATTTTATAACAAATGTCCAAAATTTTTCTCTATGATAAAAAAGTATAAATTTTTACTTTAGAAAAGTCTAAATATAAAACTTTTCATGTTGGGGTCACTCTCTTGTGGTGTTTGTGTCCGTGGACCAGTGGAGACAAATGCACGAGGACTCCTCAGAGGTTCATGTCCGAGAGGTTGACATGGACGAGGACGTTTGGATAAATCCAAAAACGTGTGTCCTCGGGGTAACTAGATGAATTGGACGAGGACTACTCAAAGGTATCATGTCCGAGAGAGCCTAGGCGTTGACTTTCTCTCTCACGTAGGCCTGCTGCAGCGGCGTGTTGCAGGTGGACAATTAACCCACTCTGATTGGACATCTGGGCGGCTTCAACTTTCGAGGTGGCAGACCTGTCATTCTGGCACGCGGGAGGCGTGCGACGGCCACGGCAGGCCTAAGGGGATGTAGCTCTGCCACCCTACTGCCAATAGGGTGGCTGGACGGTCGGCCACGTGGCCCTCCCCTGATATTATAAATAGGCTGCGTGAGATTGAGAGAGAGAGTTGTGTGAGTGCATGTAAAGGCAAAAGGACTTTATGAAGAAGAAGAGGAGTGCCCCACCGGTGAGAGAAGGGAGAAAGAGAAAAATAGAGTGAAGAGAAAAGAGTATGCTTTTCTCAGTTTGCTCAGGAGTGTTTTCCTCTTTTATCTTCTTAGGAGTGTAGCGGATACTCCCACTTGGAGGTTTGTTTGTAACTTATTTCACATAATGGATTTGCTGTTACCTCTGCTCCCGTGGTTTTTCCCTTCGGTTCCAGAAGGGTTTCCACGTTAAATCTGGTATGTTTCTCTTTCCTTGTTGGCTGTCCGTCCAGGAGCGCTGTCCCTCTGTCCTAGTGATTTGTCCCCTTGGTCATTGCGCTGGTGAACATTCTGTCCGAGCGCCCGGTTGCCCCCAACAAGTGGTATCAGAGACTGGTTCGTTAACCGTCGGTTGGATGGCGTCGTCGGTGAAGAATGTGACGTTCAATGTGGAGCAGTTCAATGGGCAAAATAATTTCATCCTTTGGCAGGAAAGGGTGAGGAATATTTTGACCCGGGAATGAACGGTAATAGATCTGCGAAAAACGGAGGAGAAACCGGAGAAACTGTCCGAGGACCAGTGGCAGGAAAAGAGGGATCTTGCCAGCTCAACCATTAAGTTGTGTTTGGCGGACAACACACTTCAAGAGGTCCTCGGACTGCCAGACCCGGCCAAGGTCTGGGACAAGCTTGAGAGCCATTACAAGTCCAAGTCATTGACAACCAGGCTCCATATAAAGAAGCAGTTTTATGGCCTGCGGTTGTCGAAAGGGGAGAGCTTCGAGAAGCACTTGGACGAGTTCCATCGGCTGGTAACGCAGATGTCAGCCCTTAATGAGAAGATCAAGGACGAGGACAAAGCGTTGGTGTTACTGGCATCCTTGCCGTCATCGTATGATCATATTGTCACAACGTTGCTATTCGGGAAGGACACATTGAAGTTGGACGAGGTTATAGCTTCCCTGCATATGAATAAGTCTAGGCGGAGGGAATGACGTGAAGCCTCCTGCTCTCGGGAAAGTGTCCTGGTGACGACAAGCAGTCGGGGACGAGGGAGATCTAGACGAGGACAGGGTGGCAGGATGGAGAGGAGCAACAGTCGGAGCAAGCTTGAAGGAAGGAGTTGCTTCTTGTGTGGCAAGAAAGGCCACATAAAGAAGGACTGTCCGCGGAGGAGGCAGGACTAGGAGGGTAGAAGCAACTGTCAGGATCAGGTTGATGATCCGAAGTCCGTGGCCATCTGCGGAGACCTCCTGGTGGTCCACGCAGGGGAAGCACCGAGCAGTCCATGCCAGGAGACGAGTTTGGTGATGGACAGTGGGGCCTCACATCATGCGACACCGAGGAAGACCCTCTTCAGGAACTACACGCCCGTTGGCCGAGGGGTCTTGAAGATGGGTAACGGCGGCTCGTCTAGGGTTGTTGGCATTGGGGATATTTGCTTGAGGACAAGCAACGAAAACACGCTCGTGCTGGGAGGCGTGCGACATGCCCCGGTCGTAAGGTTGAATGTGATTTCAACCGGGAAGTTTGATGAGAAAGGCTTCAGGACAGCGTTTGGCGACGGCCAATGGAAGCTTACCAAAGGTGCCTCAGTGTTGGCAAAGGGAAGCAGGACATCAGGGAGATATCTGATGAGAACCTGCATTGCCGAGGGAAATGCCAGAATGACCAACGGGGGCACTGGTCAAGGTGGTAGGAGAGGTCGACCGGGTGGTAGCTTTGGACGTCCGAGTGGCCGGAAGAGCCAGCAGAGCCAAGGACGGAGCTGTGTAGGGCAAAGGGTGGAGCTGAGCAGGGCTAAGTGCGGAGCCAGCAGGACCAAGGGCGGAGCCAGTAGGGTCAACGGCGAAGCTGCGGTGGCCAAGGCCAAAGGGAAAGGTGCCAAGAACGTGACCCAAAATCTGAAGACAAAGGGCGGAGTAAGTCACGTCCTCGGTACCAGAACCAGGAAAGTAAGAAAGAATGACATGTCTGCAGGAAAGGAGCTGAAGGGGAGTGGGCTTACTCCAAGTTCAGCAAGGCAGAGGAAGGTGTCATTCAGGCTTGCAGAGGACAACGCTGGATTCTCGGTTAAGGGGAAGGTGCCGGAAGGCAGGCGATGACGATCGCCGGATAGAGGCGAGTCCACTCGGACGTGAGTGGAAGGGACAACTCCCTCTATGTACCTATGTTCTTGGGAGGAAAGGACGCAGACCCTTTGAAGTAGAGGCTGATGCCGGAGTCCAGATTCAGGGGAAGCTGCCGGGAGGCAAGAGATGACGGTTGTTCAACAACGGCCAAAGTTCTTCACAAGATCGTGAGGGGAAGCTTGTTGGGGTCACTCTCTTGTGGTGTTTGTGTCCGCGGACCAGTGGAGACAAATGCACGAGGGTTCCTCAGAGGTTCATGTCCGAGAGGTTGACATGGACGAGGAGGTTTGGAGAAATCTGAAAACGTGTGTCCTCGGGGCAGCTGGATGAATTGGACGAGGACTACTCAAAGGTATCATGTCCGAGAGGTGGACTTGGACGAGGACGCTGGAGCCTAGGCGTTGACTTTCTTTCTCACGTAGGCCTGCTGCAGCGGCGTATTGCAGGTGGACTGTTGACCCACTCTGATTGGACATCTGGGCGGCTTCAACTTCCAATGTGGCAGGCCTGCCATTCTGGCACGCGGGAGGCGTGTGACGGCCATGGCAGGCCTAAGGGGATGTAGCCCTGCCACCCTACTGCCAATAGGGTGGCTGGACGGTCGGCCACATTGCCCTCCCCTAATATTATAAATAGGCTGCGTGAGATTGAGAGAGAGAGTTGTGTGAGTGCATGTAAAGGCAAAAGGACTTTGTGAAGAAGAAGAGGAGTGCCCCACCGGTGAGAGAAGGGAGAAAGAGAAAAATAGAGTGAAGAGAAAAGAGTGTGCTTTTCTCGATTTGCTCAGGAGTGTTTTCCTCTTTTATCTTCTTGGGAGTGTAGCGGATACTCCCTCTTGGAGGTTTGTTTGTAACCTATTTCACATAGTGGATTTGCTGTTACCTCTACTCCCATGGTTTTTCCCTTCGGTTCCAGAAGGGTTTCCACGTTAAATCTGGTGTGTTTCTCTTTCATTGTTGGCTGTCCGTCCAGGAGCGCTGTCCCTCTGTCCTAGTGATTTGTCCCCTCGGTCATTGCGCTGGTGAACATTCTGTCCGAGCGCCCGGTTGCCCCCAATAAGTGGTATCAGAGACTGGTTCGTTAACCGTCGGTTGGATGGCGTCGTCGGTGAAGAATGGGACGTTCAATGTGAAGTAGTTCAATGGGCAAAATAATTTCATCCTTTGGCAGGAAAGGGTGAGGAATATTTTGACCCGGGAAGAAATGGTAATAGATCTGTGGAAAAAGGAGGAGAAACCGGAGAAACTGTCCGAGGACCAGTGGCAGGAAAAGAGGGATCTTGCCAGCTCGACCATTAAGTTGTGTTTGGCGACAACACACTTCAGGAGGTCCTCGGACTGCCAGACCCGGCCGAGGTCTGGGACAAGCTTGAGAGCCATTACAAGTCCAAGTCCTTGACAACCAGGCTCCATATAAAGAAGCAGTTTTATGGCCTGCGGTTGTCGAAAGGGGAGAGCTTCGAGAAGCACTTGGACGAGTTCTATTGGCTGGTAACGCAGATGTCAGCCCTTAATGAGAAGATCAAGGACGAGGAAAAAGCGTTGGTGTTGCTGGTATCCTTGCCGTCATCGTATGATCATATTGTCACGACATTGCTGTTCGAGAAGGACACGTTGAAGTTGGACGAGGTTATAGCTTCCCTGCTTAGGAATGAGTCTAGACGGAGGAAATGCGGTAAGGCCTCCTGCTCTCGGGAAAGTGTCCTGGTGACGACAAGCAGTCAGGGACAAGGGAGATCTGGACGAGGACAGGGTGGCAGGATGGAGAGGAGCAACAGTCAGAGCAAGCTTGAAGGAAGGTGTTGCTTCTTGTGTGGCAAGAAAGGCCACATAAAGAAGGACTGTCCGCGGAGGAGGCAGGATCAGGAGGGTAGAAGCAACTGTCAGGATCAGGTTGATGATCCGAAATCCGTGGCCATCTGAGGAGACCTCCTGGTGGTCCACGCAGGGTAAGCACCGAGCAGTCCATGCCAGGAGACGAGTTTGGTGATGGACAGTGGGGCCTCACACCATGCGACGCCGAGGAAGTCCCTCTTCAGGAACTACATGCCCGTTGGCCGATGGGTGTTGAAGATGGGTAACGGCGGCTCGTCTAGGGTTGTTGGCATTGGGGATGTTTGCTTGAGGACAAGCAACGGAAACACACTCGTGCTGGGAGGCGTGCGACATGCCCCGGTCGTAAGGTTGAATCTGATTTCAACCGGGAAGTTTGATGAGGAAGGCTTCAGGATAGCGTTTCGCGACGGCCAACGGAAGCTTACCAAATGCGCCTCAGTGTTGGCAAAGGGAAGCAGGACATCAGGGAGATATCTGATGAGAACCTGCATTGCCGAGGGAAATGTCAGGATGACCAACCGGGGCATTGGTCAACGTGGCAGGAGAGGCTGGCCGAGTGGTAGCTTTGGACGTCCGAGTGGCCGGAAGAGCCAGCAGAGCCAAGGACGGAGCTGTGCAGGGCCAAGGGTGGAGCTGAGCAGGGCTAAGTACGGAGCCAGCAGGACCAAGGGCGGAGCCAGCAGGGTCAACGGCGGAGCTGCGGTGGCCAAGGCCAAAGGGAAAGGTGCCAAGAACGTGACCCCAAATCTGAAGACAAAGGGCGGAGTAAGTCACGTCCTCGGTACCAGAACCAGGAAAGTAAGGAAGAATGACATGTCTGCAGGAAAGGAGCTGAAGGGGAGTGGGTTTACTCCAAGTTCAGCAGGGCAGAGGAAGGTGTCATTCAGGCTTGAAGAGGACAACGCTGGATTCTCGGTTAAGGGGAAGGTGCCGGAAGGCAGGCGATGACGATCGCCGGATAGTGGCGAGTCAACTTGGACGTGAGTGGAAGGGACAACTCCCTCTATGTCCCTATGTTCGCGGGAGGAAAGGACGGGGACCCTTTGAAGTAGAGGCTGATGCCGGAGTCCAGATTTAGGGGAAGCTGCCGGGAGGCAAGAGATGACGGTTGTTCAACAACGGCCAAGGTTCTTCACAAGATCGTGAGGGGAAGCTTGTTGGGGTCACTTTTTTGTGGTGTTTGTGTCCGCGGACCCGTGGAGACAAATACACGAGGAATCCTCAGAGGTTCATGTCTGAGAGGTTGACATGGACGAGGACGTTTGGAGAAATCCGAAAATGTGTGTCCTCGGGGCAGTTGGATGAATTGGACGAGGACTACTCAAAGGTATCATGTCCGAGAGGTAGACATGGACGAGGACGCTGGAGCCTAGGCGTTGACTTTCTCTCTCACGTAGGCCTGCCGCAGCGGCGTGTTGCAGGTGGGTAGTTGACCCACTCTGATTGGACATCTGGGCGGCTTCAACTTCCAAGGTGGCAGGTCTGCCATTCTGGCACGCGGGAGGCGTGCGACGGCATAGCAGGCCTAAGGGGATGTAGCCCTGCCACCCTACTGCCAATAGGGTGGCTGGACGGTCGGCCACGTGGCCCTCCCGTGATATTATAAATAGGCTGCGTGAGATTGAGAGAGAGAGTTGTGTGAGTGCATGTAAAGGCAAAAGGACTTTGTGAAGAAGAAGAGGAGTGCCCCACAGGTGAGAGAAGGGAGAAAGAGAAAAATAGAGTGAAGAGAAAAGAGTGTGCTTTTCTCGGTTTGCTCAGGAGTGTTTTCCTCTTTTATCTTCTTGGGAGTGTAGCGGATACTCTCTCTTGGAGGTTTGTTTGTAACCTATTTCACATAGTGGATTTGCTATTAACTCTGCTCCCGTGGTTTTTCCCTTCGGTTCCAGAAGGGTTTCCACGTTAAATCTGGTCTGTTTCTCTTTCCTTGTTGGCTGTTCGTCCAGGAGCGCTGTCCCTCTGTCCTAGTGATTTGTCCCCTCGGTCATTGCGCTGGTGAACATTCTGTCCGAGTGCCCGGTTTCCCCCAACAAGTGGTATCAGAGACTGATTTGTGAACCGTCGGTTGGATGGTGTCGTCGGTGAAGAATGTGACGTTCAATGTGGAGCAGTTCAATGGGCAAAATAATTTCATCCTTTGACAAGAAAGGGTGAGGAATATTTTGACTCAAGAAGAAACGGTAATAGATTTGCGGAAAAAGGAGGAGAAATCGGAGAAAATGTCCGAGGACCAGTGGCAGGAAAGGAGGGATCTTGCCAGCTCGACCATTAAGTTGTGTTTGGCGGACAACACACTTCAGGAGGTTTTCGGACTGCCAGACCCGGATGCGGTCTGGGACAAGCTTGAGAGCCATTACAAGTCCAAGTCTTTGACAATCAGGCTCCATATAAAGAAGCAGTTTTATGGCCTGCGGTTGTCGGAAGGGGAGAGCTTCGAGAAGCACTTGGACGAGTTCCATCGGCTTGTAACGCAAATGTCAGCCCTTAATGAGAAGATCAAGGACGAGGACAAAGCGTTGGTGTTGCTGGCATCCTTGCCGTCATCATATGATCATATTGTCACGACGTTGCTGTTCGAGAAGGACACGTTGAAGTTGGACGAGGTTATAGCTTCCCTGCTTATGAATGAGTCTAGGCGGAGGGAATGTGGTAAGGCCTCCTGCTCTCGGGAAAGTGTCCTGGTGACGACAAGCAGTCGGGGACGAGGGAGATCTAGACGAGGACAGGGTGGCAGGATGGAGAGGAGCAACAGTCGGAGCAAGCTTGAAGGAAGGTGTTGCTTCTTGTGTGGCAAGAAAGGCCACATAAAGAAGGACTGTCCGCGGAGGAGGCAGGACCAGGAGGGTAGAAGCAACTGTCAGGATCAGGTTGATGATCCGAAGTCTGTGGCCTTCTGCGGAGACCTCCTGGTGGTCCACGCAGGGGAAGCACCGAGCAGTCCATGCCAGGAGACGAGTTGGGTGATGGATAGTGGGGCCTCACACCATGCGACGCCGAGGAAGTCCCTCTTCAGGAACTACACGCCCGTTGGCTGAGGGGTGTTGAAGATGGGTAACGGCGGCTCGTCTAGGGTTGTTAGCATTGGGGATGTTTGCTTGAGGACAAGCAACGAAAACACGCTCGTGCTGGGAGGCGTGCGACATGCCTCGGACGTAAGGTTGAATGTGATTTCAACCGGGAAGCTTGATGAGGAAGGTTTCAGGACAGCGTTTGGCGACGGCCAATGGAAGCTTACCAAAGGCGCCTCAGTGTTGGCAAAGGGAAGCAGGACATCAGGGAGATATCTGATGAGAACTGTATTGCCGAGGAAAATGCCAAGATGACCAACGGGGACACTGGTCAAGGTGGCAGGAGAGGCCGGCCGGGTGGTAGCTTTGGACGTTCGAGTTGTCGGAAGAGCCAGCAGAGCTAAGGACGGAGCTATGCAGGGCCAAGGGTGGAGCTGAGCAGGGCTAAGTACGGAGCCAGCAGGACCAAGGCCGGAGCCAGCAGGGTCAACGGCGGAGCTGCGGTGGCCAAGGCCAAAGGGAAAGGTGCCAAGAACGTGGCCCAAAATCTGAAGACAAAGGGCGGAGTAAGTCACGTTCTCGGTACCAGAACCAGGAAAGTAAGGAAGAATGACATGTCTGCAGGAAAGGAGTTGAAGGGGAGTGGGTTTACTCCAAGTTCAGCAGGGCAGAGGAAGGTGTCATTCAGGCTTGCAGAGGACAACGCTGGATTCTCGGTTAAGGGGAAGGTGCCGGAAGGCAGGCGATGACGATCGCCGGATAGAGGCAAGTCCACTCGGACGTGAGTGGAAGGGACAACTCCCTCTATGTACCTATGTTCGCAGGAGGAAAGGACGCGGACCCTTTGAAGTAGAGGGTGATGCCGGAGTCCAGATTCAAGGGAAGCTGCCGGGAGGCAAGAGATGACGGTTGTTCAACAACGGCCAAGGTTCTTCACAAGATCGTGAGGGGAAGCTTGTTGGGGTCACTCTCTTGTGGTGTTTGTGTCCGCGGACCAGTGGAGACAAATGCACGAGGACTCCTCAGAGGTTCATGTCCGAGAGGTTGACATGGACGAGGACGTTTGGAGAAATCCGAAAACGTGTGTCCTCGGGGCAGCTGGATAAATTGGACGAGGACTACTCAATGGTATCATGTCCAATAGGTGGACATGGACGAGGACGCTGGAGCCTAAGCGTTGACTTTCTCTCTCACGTAGGCCTGCTGCAGCGGCGTGTTGCAGGTGGACAGTTGACCCACTCTAATTGAACATCTGGGTGGCTTCAACTTCCAAGGTGGCAGGCCTGCCATTCTGGCATGCGGGAGGCGTGCGACGGCTATGGTAGGCCTAAGGGGATGTAGCCCTGCCATCCTACTGCCAATAGGGTGGCTGGACGGTCGGCCACGTGGCCCTCCCCTGGTATTATAAATAGGCTGTGTGAGATTGAGAGAGAGAGTTGTGTGAGTGCATGTAAAGGCAAAAGGACTTTGTGAAGAAGAAGAGGAGTGCCCCACCGGTGAGAAAAGGAAGAAAGAGAAAAATAGAGTGAAGAGAAAAGAGTGTACTTTTCTCGGTTTGCTCAGGATTGTTTTCCTCTTTTTTCTTCTTGGGTGTGTAGCGGATACTTCCTCTTGGAGGTTTGTTTGTAACCTATTTCACATAGTGGATTTGTTATTACCTCTGCTCCCATGGTTTTTCCCTTCGGTTCCAGAAGGGTTTCCACGTTAAATCTGGTGTGTTTCTCTTTCCTTGTTGGCTGTCCGTCCAGGAGCGCTGTCCCTCTGTCCGAGTTATTTTTCCCCTCGGTCATTGCGCTGGTGAACATTTTGTTCGAGCGCCCGGTTGCCCCCAACATTTCACCCTACGAAAAAATACAAATATCGAAATAATAAAAATAAAGTCTGACCCGAAATATATGCATGGAATATCAGATATATGGCCAATATGTAAGTTTCATGATCTTTCCTTTGTAAATATTACAAATATAAGTCTAATATTTTAAGATATTTACTTATTTTGTTCAAACCATTAATATCCTCAATATTTTAGCAAAACCTGGTAAAAACTTCAAAACATATCATAAAACTACATGTATACATATATATTCAAAGTGGGTTACGTAAAAAAGGACAAGCATTTATAATAAAACCACCAAATATAAGTAATTAGAAGAAAATAAAAATATAATAAAGATTGAGTTTAGATATACTTACCTTTAACCTTCAATTTGATAAATCTAACCAAAAGATATTTCAAAATACCATTATTCTCTTCCTTTCTCTCCCTTCCCTTATCTTTCTCTTTCCTTTTTCTTCTTTTCTTGCAAAAATACCTAAAAATAGTGACAGACACACTTATATACACTAATCAATATATGAACATTAATCAGGAGCACTTCAGGCACTTCATTAAAACCCAGATGTGCTTGAGCACCCACAAGCGTGGCTTAGGCATGAGTAATCTATCAATTTTACGTTTGAGCATCATAGAGGTGCTCATTAAACGCCCAATATTATGTCTGAAATACACTCAAATGCTCTAGAGGCGCTCCTTAGACAGACCCAATTTGTTCAAATTGTACATAAGCACACCTCAAGCGTCAGGCCTGCTTCCCTTTTTTTTTATATTTTTCTTTAAATTTTTATTTTATAATTAATTTTAATCTATTCAAAATAAACAGATATTATCAAATAAATTAAGTGAAAATTGAATATTATATGACACTGTTAGTTACTTTTTGAGTAAGAGGATGGCATCCCCTACTGTTAACTTTATTGCCAATAAGTTATGGAGCTATTTTAGTCTCTCCCAATTACCTTTTGATTTGAAAGATTTCTTTTTATTCAAATGTTTGAGTAATGATAATTTGAGGAAATTGTATGAGGGTGGGCCTTGGTTATTAGTGGGTATGCATATTTTTTTGAAGGTGTGGAAGTCGGGTATGTTACTTGAGAGAGAGAGAGAGAGAGAGAGAGGAGTATAAGAGAGTTTCTAGTTTGGTTAATTTTCACAATTTACTGTTGGAATTCTAGTTTTCAGAGGGATTGAGCTATGTGACTAGTACGGTGGCCATCCTATTATTTGCGGATTCTCATACTATGGCTATATTAAGGATATGGTTCTTTCGTGTTTGTGTTGACGTTGAATTTAATGCTTCCTCGCTAGATTTGGTAGCTAGTTGGGATCTGATCTTGGGGAAGCAACTGATTGTTTAGGTTGGCCTAAAGTATTCGTGAAAGCCTACATTCTGTACTGGGTGTAAGTTTTATGGTAATCTTAGTTATAATTGTAAGCATGCTACCATAATTAGTGCACTATCTGGAAAGAACTGTGGTGTTCTAAATACTTTTGGCATGATTGAAGCTAACCAGCAAGCCTCTACTCCGTAGCCCTTGGCCATGTAATTAAGGATATGGTTGAGTAGCCCATTATAGTCGTTTTTAGCTTATCCCATAATCCGTTCGGCGTGGTACAGGTGGAGAGGAAGTTAGAGTTAGTTTTTGGTTGTAATTGGTTCCTAAGGGGAAGCAATTATCTTGTGGTGTCACAGCCACAAGAGTTGAGGAGCTCTTTGTTGTTAGGTTGGGTGGAAGTGGGAAAGCATTGGGGCCTTTGAGTCTCGAGAATGAGTTTCCCCCTCTTGTTGGGAAACCAATGGGTTCTAAGGAGAGTATATAGCATCTCAGCGTTATGATTTATCTAAGGAAATTAGATGGTTGATTATGGAGTTTAATGTTCAGGTCTTTGCATATGTTGAAACTAAAGTGTGATGTTTCAACTTTGTCGGTATTGCCTCAAAGATTGTTAGCCTGTAGAGTTGGATTATGAATAACAATTCTAGTGGTGGTGGGCCTATCTGAGTCAGTTGGGATCCTAATCAGATTATTTATGAATATTAAGTTGTCAATTATGAGTTTGAGGACCATGTTAGCACTGTGGTTTAATGCTTCTTTTTCAGGTACAGTGCCAATAATGCCATTGAGGGAAGTCACTTACAGAGTTATTTGGAAGTGTTTGCAGTTTAATAGTGTGGTCAGCCATGAACTATTCTGCAGGATTTTGATACCCTTAGTAGTGTGGCTGAGTTGGTGGGTGGATTGTTTGATGCGAGAGCTAGTATGTTGTTAATCAATGTGTCTTTTAGTGTGGATTGTTTGATCTTTTTCTTAGTCGCTGTTTTTTCACAAGAAGTAATCATAGAGATGTATGAGATTATTTTATCTGCAAGCTTGATTTTCTATTGGTGAATGACTCTTGGCTAACATGTTTCTCATGGGTGATGGCCTCTTTCCTTCCCGTTGGAGTGTCTAATTATTTCCTTATGTCCTGACTACCTCCTCTTTCCGCCCTAAAAAAGGCTCCTTCAAACTCAACAATTTTATCTCCCATCACCCGAGGCTTTAGCAATGACTAAGGAGAGTTGGGATGGTCTCGTTTCTGCCTACCCAATATTCCAGTTGGTTGATTAGCTTAGGTTTGGTTAAGAAAGGCCTCAAGGTCTCAATGATGAGTGTGATGGTGTGACTTATGCAATCCTGAAGGCTAGGGAGGATCTAGAGAAGTCCCAAGTGTGTCTTTTCTTTTCTCCTCTGTCCCAAGAGATCATTGAGAAGGAGAGGAATCCTTGGCACTTACTTCTTAACATTAGTGTTAATGAGCTTTCATTCTTCAAGCAGAGGACAAAGACTAAGTGGCTCTTAGGGGATAACCAGTGATCTCATTTCTTCTTTAAGTCAGTGGCCATAGGATCAATAATAGAGAAATCCTATCTTTGATCAAAGGAGATGGGGTCGCTACGTTTACCTTAGACGATGTCAAGGAAGAGGTGATTGGTTATTTTCATAACTTTCTCGGATTCACTTTTGTCTATAAATACGATGGTATAGATATTATTTTATCTTTTATAGTTAAGTGTGTTTCGACTAGTAGATATGAGGTATTGGTTACTTTGATGACTGTTGATGAGATTAGAGAGTGTCTTTTCAGCTGTAGGGATGATAAAGTGGTTGGTCTAAATGACTTCTTAGCTCTATTTTTTAAGAAGGCTTGGGACATGTTTGGACCCATTTTTTACGAAGCAGTGATGGATTTTGTTCCGTTTAGGTAAGCTCCTAAAGTAGAATAATACTACTTTTATTTTCTTGATTCCTAATTATCACAATCTTGGCTAGAATTTTGGATTTTAGACATATCTTCTACTGTGATATTATTTATAAGACAATTTCTGAAAAAGCACGTTTTTGTGCTAACGTGTTTCGACCCCGTAAAAAGTATAGCGAAAATAAAAAAATA
>JAODPA010155444.1:0-40804 GCA_025585075.1 Nepenthes mirabilis
ACACTACATGTTTATTATAATTTTATCGAAAAGATAATGTGATACATATTAGTGGGCCCACTAATAGAATGAGAACAACCATATTTAATAAGTACTGCATTATTTTTCTTATGAGACTTATCATTATCATATAACAAGATTTAACCTTTCTTATATTTGTATCAATGAAATACAGAAGAAGTCCTAATTCATAGGTTAAGCTAAGGACCATTTATCTTTCCCATGAAACCCTACTCGGCCATCCTATTAAAAAATGGTCACTTTAACATGCATCCACAAATTGAAAAACAACTGCTAATCGCTATAAGCTTTATTGGATTAAGGGACTTTAATTCTTTGGAATATGAAGGGCTATATCATTGGAGTTCTAACAACAAGATGATAGTTGGGATCAAATTTGGGCACACAACCTCTACCGTAAGATCATATATCAAGTAAATTTAAATAAATATATTAAAAAACAAACCCGCAACTACCCTCCTAACTAGTAGAAATTAGGGGTTCTTTTTTTTATCTGACAATTTAGGGAAGAGTGTTTGTTGTACTGTCCTTTGAAACGAACATCAACGTCTAGCCATTAATAGAGACTTGAGCCTTAATCGATACTTCCACCTAACGTCAAAAAACAACGGCATGCCCACCGTTGAATTAAACGTAGAGACTGCGGAAGAGTATTAACTTCTCACCTACGTCGCAATTCTTTATTTAATTCTATCATTTTGGATTTTAAACTAAAAATCTAGACGGTTGGGTTTTCATTGAGATGTGTGGCGGCGGTTTCACCCATCTGCGCACGCCACGGCCACAGAAGATAAAACCAACGTAAAAATTGTAGGCGTTATGTCCGGCCAAATCTTGTAGAACAATTTCAATTATTTGAGTAGGCAAGTGAATTTCATTTCTCAATACACATATGTTATATATATTTCACAGTTAGCTACAGAAATATTATTTTATTCAGCTAAACACACAATGAAACATAATATTATGCGAGATTGAGTTTCAAAAAATTTTATAATTTATACTGTTAGGTTTAGTAAAAAATTTTAAGCTAATCTGAGTCAATCGATCAGGCCTATGAATGTAAAGAAAGGCCAAAAAATTGATGGAACTGGTCAGGCGTGGGTGTACCTGAAAGAGATCCAAAGAATCAGAGCACCAGCAAAACAAGAATATGCCTGGCAGAAACCCTTTGGATCAAGGCCTGTAAAGAAGCCTTGCGGCCAGGGCTGAATCAAAATTTGGGAAAGACAATCCCGCCAGTCAAATTATATAACGATTAAGATTGTCACGATATATGTTTATATACCAACGGTACAAAAGAATAGGCCGTGCTAACACTGTCACGATATGTTTATATACCGACAGTACAAAAGAATAGGCCGTGCTAACATGACACAACCCATTTAACTTTACTACATCCTTCTCATAGTTTGCATATTTGGTCAGGAATCATTTGATTAAACCCTCTTCAATTCATCGACCCTTGCATTCGCTATATCTAATTATTTTAAGTTCAACTAAATTGCTCTCATTAATTAGTGTGGCTATTGTCTGCTTCAAACTCTTAGTGTATTTCCCAATCTCAAAGCTGATCCATATAACACTCAGCAGAGAATTGTTAAAACTTAACGTTAGAAGATCAATCAACCAAAATAACCATGGACAGCTATGTAGTGCCTACCTTGAGTTTTCAACGGCTTCAAATTAAACACATTTCGAACGATTTAATCACACTAACTTCAGGTGATAGAGAGCTAATTAGCTCTAAAGGTATTAGGAGTTCGATTTGGCCTCCAGACTCTGCATGACAGGCCAGGAACTGAGGATGTCAAGGCTATAGATATTGAATCTCAGGATGATGCCAATGCCATATGCAAGAATAATATTCTTAGTGCCCTATCAATTCATTTTATGACACGTACTAGAATTATAAACTAAAAAAACTCATCTGTGACCTGGGCGTACGCCAGCATATATCCCAAAATCACGAAATGTTGAAAACCTCTCAGATGATGCTAAGACCATGAAGTTTGCCGGAAGCAAATTCTACGATTGAATGACAAGAAAGACCTGTACATGTATAGAATAATGAATTCCTGAAGCTGTTTTTCAAAAGGTCTTGAGCAGCGGAGGTGAACAGGGTCTGAAAAATATTATTTAGGGAAAATATTATCAAATGAAACACATAAAATGCCTCCTGAAAAACATTTTTCATATAATTCAAGAAAAATGTTTTCCAAGAAGGTAATATATTTTGGCATTTGGTGTGGACAATAAGATTGAAATATCAAACAGATCAATCAATAATAGTGAATATTTGCAGTTAATGATGGTGGTTATCATAATTCTAATTATCTAAGTTGATAACATAGTTATTGGAAGCATAACAAACACTCCCATGACTAAAATGGAAAGACTATCGGCTTCCCATTTTTGGCAGCAAATTGGGAGTGGGAGAAGGGGAAAGCGAGTCAGACCTGCATCATTCCCTGCAAAAAATGCAGGTAAACCACACAACAACAAATACAGTTTGGCAATATTACCACACTCGAAAAGGCCAAAAATCATGCAGTAATTTAGCATCACGGAAATGGCAATATTTTGGAAGCAACTGATTGTTAAAATTACATTAGAATAATGATATGTACAGGTGGTTTAGCTGCCAGTCCCCATATTTTTGAGTCATTTGCACAGAGTTGTTATTTTTACATGGTTCCAAGTTGGTCATCATGGCATAGAAGGAGGATTTTCTCTAATGCTTCATAGAACCAGGAAAGATTTTGTCTTTACATCATTTATATTGAAATAGGAATCTATGAAATAAATGCCTTGGCAAGATCAGAATAGTTGCAGACCAAACCTGTCCTCGGACAGGTGATCTTACCATTGTTTTTCCTTGCCATTTCCTCAAGAGCCTGTAATAGCAGCAGAAGAGGTATCAGAATCATTAAGCAATAAAGTGTAGAGGTAGCCACCAGGTCAAATAGTAATCGAACCTTGTTGCTGTACACGTATCCATTTGGTAAGACCATTGGTGGGTTTTCGGTGTCCATCAACTCTTTCGTTATATAGCAAACAAGCTTTGAGTGCTGCTGCTTTGAGAACGGTAATGGGGACGCTAGTTTTCGGAAGCTTTCCTGAGACAGCGGATCGTCTTTGGGGCAATCATCTTCATAACAGAATCTTAAAAAGGTCAATGTAAACAGCACAAGAAGAAGAAAAACCATAATACAGCAAGTCCCACTACGAGGAAATGGCTATTGAACCCTCCACCATGTCACCTGGGTTAGACCAAAATCTTCTAAGAGGGTAAGCACCTTCAAATTCTTTTCTATTATCACACACCAAGTTTTTTTAGCCACCTGCTTCCTTCATATTGCCTCTAGCCTCAATTATATTACCTTTTTACACCATTGTATCATCTAAACAAAATTACGCCAGATATCAAAAAAAATTGCATATTTTGACAAATATAGGGACAGTAGATCTACATTGCATAGGAAACAAAGGGAAAACCCAAGTGCAAGGTAGATGAGGAGTACTAGGCTTTAGCTGTCAAGTTACCTAGGTAAGACAAAGCACTATAGTGAGATGCAGCAATTAAAGTACATGTACTAGGATGTTTCTCTGCATCTAACTTGATAAATTTTCACCAGTTCTAACAGTCTAATCTTGTACGAAACAATATGCTCAGTTCAAAGGGTCGCATGCAACAGCCGAGTTATACCCCGTGCTAAAAGTTGAATGGTGTATGATTGTCTATATCAGATCTCTTTTAGAAGATGGTATTATGTCAGCATATATATATTGACTACACTCTGCAAAATGTGCCACGACTTGGCAGTACCAGCACAATGAATTAAAATACTTGGCAATGTAATAGATTCATGGCTATTAAATTATGTTCCAATAGAATAAATGCAGTCATCATGCAATTCACAACTGTTTATGATTATGCATATAATAGAAGGATACGGAGTTTTCAGTGCAGATAAGCCCGCCTGCAGATAGATATTTAGCAAAGGTTCAAGGGTCATGCCATACAGCCTACAGAACTCCTGCTTGAATTGCTCCACCAGGTAATCCCATTGCTTGGCTTCAAAGAGTACCTGCCAGAAATTAGTCAAATAGAATTGATCACTTGGGTCACCTGGTGTACAATACACGCATAGATA
Organism: Nepenthes mirabilis; assembly: GCA_025585075.1. Lineage (NCBI taxonomy): Eukaryota > Viridiplantae > Streptophyta > Magnoliopsida > Caryophyllales > Nepenthaceae > Nepenthes > Nepenthes mirabilis. The sequence continues at coordinate 4,179 of JAODPA010155444.1, forward strand.
TGCTACACAGATTCATCAAAAATGGTTTATGACCTTACATGGTAGAGTAAGGGGGCTGAACATGAACCCATGCCTGAGGCATGGGTTTGGAGGCAGAAACCACCAGGATACCTCACACGTCCTAGACAAATTCACCAACAGCAGGGAATACAATATAATGATAAAGGGGGGTAGGAAGCCAAATATTTGATCTTTCAGCCTGATTTACAGAATTTCAAGCTATTCTAGTATGCAATTCGTGGAATAAACTGTGACCAACAAACAAGTCCAGCATTAACCCAAAATGTACAATGTGCTGAAAATAAGATGTGAAGTTTTAGAATATGCTTAAGTGTACACGTAGGGTATATGCCAGTATATGCTTTAGTAAGGATATTATAGTCTTTGTACTATATTGCACGTAAGCTCATATATATGTGAATAGAACCAAACGCTAAGAAAGGGGGACTTTCACAAAGTCCCTTTCTCTCTCTTTTTATCATTCTACGTGATATCAGAGTGTTAATTGCTACTGCCGCTGACTCCTCTCCAGCAATTGTTGCGCCTCACCTTGCCAACTCAAAGCCCCATATCAATTTCATTTATTGAAGCTAAATAAGCCCTCGTTTTGTCAATCTAGAGGTTTTGTTCAAAACCCTAGATCTGGTTGCTTCTTGCTCAATTTAACAAATATGGGGGTTTTCAGTCTGATTTTCCGTGCTTAGGGGTCACCATCTCCTGAGTGTGCTTTGCCTATTATGAATCAAAGAAGATCTACTATATTTATCATGTTTTCAGGCTCATTGCCTGACATGCAATTTAATGCCTCTGTTCTGGTGTGTAGGAGATTATGTTTGTGTTGCTTCTTGCTTGAAAGCCATTTTTTGGTGTTGATTGCTCATGTTCTCACTTCCATTGCTGATCTGTTCGATTTCATGCTACACTAAATATCTTTCATGTCTGTCACCTGTTTGATTTGGCAGGCATGCTACCGTAAGGCCTAAGCTGCAGCAGTAAGGCCACGTTTGGATACATCCAATTTTGGGCAATGGTGCCCCATTCAGTTAGTTTGTTAATTCTTCTTTCGAGATTATTCTAGTTACTGATTCTTATGGCTATTTCTTCTCATGATGGTAAAGACAGATATGAAAAATTGATCTGTTTCCATTGTGGTGATACTAGGCATAATTGAGGTGTTAAAAACTACATGGAAAACCTGCTACAATCCCAAAATGTCCTATTACCCTATCTAAGGAGGAATATTTACACCTACTTTCTCGTCAGATCTCTTTATCAGCATTTGCTCTTGTTAGGATGGTTAATCCAACTGCTATCTTTTGATGACTCCTCGAAATTAGTTAATTGCAGTCATGTGCTTCAAATCACATGACTGAGGTTGCAAGCATTTTATCTGATTTTAAATTATACTCTCATGCACCTAATGTAATTGTGGCTGATGTCTCTTCTGCAAAAGTCGAAGGAATTAAATCTATTTGTTTGACCCTCACATTAAATCTCTCTTCAATCTTATACTTGCCAAATTTTCCATCTAATCTGCTATCTATAAGCATGTTCCATCAAGAATATCATTGTTTTGAAATGTTTTTTGCCATTCACCCTAAATTTCATGATCATACAACAAGGAGGATTATCACTAGAAATCATTGTCTGCCAAGAGCTTTCTATTTATTGTAGGAAGAACCAACTCCCACATTTTGTTCTAGAGTTATTATAACACCTCTTGAAATTCATAGTATGTTGGTTCATCCTTACCTTTTTAGTCTGAAAAGGCTATGTCAAATTTCAATTCTATTACTAATTTGTTCTGTAGTCATATTTGTTCGATAAACACCATCACAGGTCATAGCACCCTCGAATTACTAGACAAACATCTTCTCCTTTTGAATTAGTTAACTCGAATGTCAAGGGATCGTCTTGTTTCGTCTAAGTTGAGGCTTTATTATTTTATTACCTTTGTTGATATTTATTCATAAGTCACCTAGTTATACATACTGAAAGATCATTATGAATTATATTCCATTTTCTATGCATTCTGTGGTGAAATTAGAACTAGTTCTCTATCTCTATCATCATTCCAACCAAATAATAATGCCAACAAATAATTTTCCTCTTCTTTTTTTCATTCATGTCCCGCCATGTATTAAAATATCGATATTTGCATCAACATTAATATCGGTCATAGTTATATCAGTATCAGGCATATTAGACAATATCGAAAGCCAAATTTTCAATGAATCATAATCTAATAGGAAAATATCGATCGATATATCGGTTGTCTCAGAAAATTTATCATGATATATAACTAATATATTGCAATTTTTCTGTAATATTGATAAATATCAATATTGAAATATACTGACTGGTATTTTACTCCATGTGTCCTACTATGAGATTCTTCAAAACTCATCATGTCCTTATACCCCCAACAGAATGGAGTGGTCGAATAGAAGAGTAGACATTTGATAGAAGTTGCTAAAGCTCTCTTATTCTAAATAGGAGTTCCAACAATTGTTTAGAGGGTAGTAGTATTGACAACTTGTTACCTTACAGTTGTCCATATAGGGGAGATTCTGTGCATGTTTTATTCATAGGAAAAACATTACATCCTCTCCCCACAAAAATTTTTTGATGTGTACGTTATGTTTGTCATTTCCAACCCCAAGTGACTAAGCTTGATCGCAAATTCATTTGATATATTTTACTAGGGTATACCCATACTTAGAAGAGGTATCGTTATTTTTTGTCTAAAGTTAAGATGTTTTCACGTATCCTTTGAAGTCAAATTTTATGAGTATCAACCCTTTTATCTCAAAGTGTCTTCCTTATCTATTATCTCTCCTGACAACGATATTCTTGTTTATGAGATAATTCATGAAGTTGTCTCTCCTCATTTGCCTCTGTCATATGATTCTTGTCCACGTCTCTCAAACTGATGTGTGTGGTCTTCGTCCGGTTTTTGATACCTCTTCTAGAGCAGAACCTAAGCATACCTCTATCAAGCAGGTTCTTCCGTCTATAGACACTGTCGTCTTTGATCATGGAACCAATTTATACCTTCCAATTGTATCGCGGAAGGGTTATAGCAGTTCTGCTTAGTGTCTATTGTCTATATTGTTATCTTATGTTGGCATTTCCACTTCTCAGCAGGCTTTTGTATCTACTTTAGAATCTATTAGTGTTACTCTACCATATTCAAGGATATTTATCATCGTCATTGGTGGATAACCATAGAGAGAGATGGCTACATTTAAACACAATCACATGCGAGATTTGATCTCTTTGCCACCTGGGAAGAAACCATACGCTACAAATGTGTTTATTCATTGAAGGTTAACCTGGATGATTCTTTAGCTCGGTTGAAAGCCTGTTTAGTGGGTAAATGTTATGCTCATCTAAATAACTTTACTTCATGAGCGATTATGCAATGTGCACACTACAATGTGCACAAAAGGTATTTGGGGTGATTTGATTTATTTCCTTTCATAAGATAGATTCCCTTAGGTCAAAAGTGATCATATGGTTAAAAAACAAGCAGATCATTCAACTTCACTTCATGAGCGATTTTGCGATATGCACGTCCCAATGTGGACAAAATATATCGAAGCTTCTCGAATTCATTTCGTTTTTAATAGCAATAACTCATTGGGTCACAAATGATCATGTGGTTGAAAAATAGGCCAATCAATCAACTTCAATTCAGGAGTGATTCAACGACATTCACATGACTGTGCATAAAAGGTATAGGGGATTCTTCCATTCATTTTATTTTCGATGTGATAGCCCGTTGGGCCACATATGATGTTGTAGTAGAAAAACAGACTGATCAGTCAACGTCACTTTCAACACGATTTTATAATGTGGACATCACGATTTGCAAAAAAGGTAACAAGGGTTCGCCAATTCATTTAATTTTGATGGCATAGCTCCTTTAGCCCCAAGTGATTATGTGGTTGAAAAACAAGCCAATCATTCAACTTCAAGCATAATTTTGCTACATACAACTATGAAGTGCAAAAAACATATCGAGAGTTCTCTAATTCATTTCGTTTTCAATGGTGTAGCTCCTTAGGACATAAGTAATAATGTCATTGATGAACTGGCAAATTGTTCAATTTCAATTCAGACGCAATTTTGTGAGTTCAACATCACCATATACATAAAAAGGTAATGGGGGTTATCCGGTTCATTTTGTTTTCAATGGTATAGCCCTTAAATAATAAATAATTATGTGGTTAAAAAAAACAAGTCAACCGGTCAGCTTCATTCGTAATTTTGCAATGTACCCACCATGATGTGAACCAAAAGTGTCAGGGGTTCTTCGATATTTCGTTTTTGAAGACATAGCCTATTGGGTCATAAGTGATAATGTGGCTTATGACTCATTGAGTTATGCCTTCGAAAAGAAAGTGAATCAGAGATCCCCGTAATACCTTTATGCAAATCATCAAATACATGTCACAAACTTGCGCTTAGACTGAAGTCGGGCAATCAGCCTGTTTTCCAACCACATGATCATTTATGGCCTAAAAGGACATGCCGCCAAAAACAAAGTGAAATGGAGAACTGCCAATACCTTTTATGCACTTCATCACTTGCATGTGTCAAAATTGCTCTTAATGTGAAGTTGACCAATTGGCCTGTTTTCAAACCACATGATTACTATTTACCCAAGGGCTATACCATAAAAACAAAATAAATCAAAGAACCCTATTACCATTTTGTGCGCATTGTGATAAGCATGTGCAAAATCGCACCTAAAGTGTAGTTATCCGATTGACCTGTTAAACCACATGATCACTATGGCCAAGGGTCTATGTCGATACCTTCTGTACACATTGTTACATGCACGTCACATAATCATGCCTAAAGTGAAATTAACTAATCGGCCTATTTTTTCAACTATATGATCACTTATGACCATGGATGAAAATATCGGTATCGATATCAATATCAATAGCAGTCATGCCAATCATGATCGTATCAATATCAACATATTGGACACTACAAATCCGTATCAGATATATCGGACAGAAAAAAATTTTAAAAGTTGTAAACCGATAGGGCCATATTAGCCAAATATCGGCCATATTGGCCAATATGAAAATATATCGTAATATTGTCACATTATCAGAAGATATATGTACCAAGGCCCCCGATATCGATACATATTGGTCGATATTTTTATCCACGTTATGACCCAAGAGGATATGTCGTAAATAAAATGAATCAAAGAATCCCCTTACCTTTAGTGCACATCGTGGCGTGCATATTACAAAATTGTGCCTCAAATTAAGTTGACCGAGCAACTTGCTTTTCAACTACATGGCTACCTATGGCCCAAAGGGCAATCCGTCTACAACAAATTGAATCAGAGAACCTCCAATTAATTTTATACATATCGCAAATTCAAGCATGAAATAAAGATCGATCTGCGTGTTTTTCAAACTAAATGATCACTTATGACCCAAGAGGATATGTTGTCAAAAATGAATAAATTAAAGAACCCTTGAAATAACTTTTATACACATCGTGACATGCATGTTGCAAAATCACTCCTAAAGTGAATTTGGCCAATCGATTTACTTGTCAACCACATGATAGCTTATGATTCAAGGGACTATGCCATTAAAAATGAAATAAATTGAAAAACCCTCGTAAGTTAAATTTTACATACGTCATGACGTGCATATCGTAAAATTTTGCCCAAAGTGAAGTTGACCGATAGGCCTCAACCATATGACCAATTATGACCCAAGGGGCTACGCCGAAAACGAAATGAATCGATGAACCCTCGATTCCTCTCAAGTACATCGTCAGTTGCAAGTTGCCAATCGAGCCAAAAATTAAGTTGAATGATCGACTTGTTTTTCAACCACATGTTGGGGTTATGCCATCAAAAACGAAATGAAACAGAAAGCATTGTTACATTTTGTTCACATTGTCACATGTAAGGTGAAAAATTGCGCCTAAAGTGAAGTTGACCAATTTGCATGTTTTTCAACCACATGATGGTGTAAAGGTCAAGGGGATATGGCACAAAAACAAAATGGATCAGAAAATTCCCAATACTTCTTGTGCACATCGTCACGTGCATGTTGTGAAATCACAATTTAAGTTTACTGATCGGTCTATTTTTCAACTATATGATCACCAACGACCCAAGGAGTTATGTTGTTAAAAATGAAATGGATCCAAGAACTTCCGATACATTGTGTGCACATCTAACGTGCTTGTAACAAAATTGTCCATGGAGTGAAGTTGAGAGGTTGATATGTTTTAAAACAACATGATCATTTATAACCCGGGAGACTCTTTCATCGAAAATAAAATGAATAAGAGAGCCCCCAATACCTTTTGTACACATCGTTAAGTGCATGCCACAAAATCACTATAAAAGTGAAGTTGAGTGATCTGCCTGATTTTCAATCACATGATCACTTATAATCCAAAAGGCTATATCCTTAAAATGAAATGAATCAGAGAACCCTCAATCCCTTTGTAGACATCATCACATGTAAATTGCAAAATTGCACACGAAGTGGAGTGATCAGCTTGTTTTTCAACCACATGATCACTTATGACCCAATGAGTTATACTTTCAAAAACGAAATGAATAAAAAAACCCACGATACATTTTATGCAAATCTTTATATACAGTTCACTTATCGTCATGTTTTTCAACCACTAATCCCTTTGTAGATATCATCACATGAATATCTCAAAATTGAACATGAAATGGAGTGAACAGCTTATTTTTCAACTATATGATCACTTATGACCCAATGGGTTATATTTTCGAAAACGAAATGAATAAAAGAACCATGATACATTTTATGCAAATTACATGTACATCACAAAATCACGCTTAGATTAAAGTTGACCGATTGTTATGTTTTTCAACCACATGAAAAATTATGGCCCAAGGGAACTGCAGATACATTTTGTTTACATTGTCACGTGCACAGTGTAACATTGCGCCCAAGGTAATCGATCAGCTTGTGTTTTAACCATATGTTCACTTATGGCCCAAGGGGCTAAACCATTAAAAACAAAATGAATTGAAATACCCCAAATACTTCTGTGCACATCATGAGTGCACGTTGCAAAATCACAAGTGAAGTCGACCGATCAACCTACTTTTCAACCATATGATCCCTTATAACTCAAGGGGCTATGTTCTCGAAAATAAAATGAATTAGAGAAACTCTGTTACCTATTATTTAGATAGTGACGTACATGTTGCAAGATCATGATTGAAGTGACGTTGACCAATCAGCTTGTTTTTCAACCACATAATCATTCATATGTAAAAGGGATATGCCATTGAAAATGAAATAAATCTCAGAACTATTATTTTGTACACAACATTAGTTGCACGTTAAAAATCACATCTGAAGCAAAGTTGATCAATCAGCATATTTTCCAATCACATGATTACATAGGGCCCAAGAGACTATGACATCAACAACAAAATGAATCGGAGAACCCCCATTAACATTTGTTCACATCGTGACGTATACATCACAAAATTGCGTCCAACCTTAAGTTGACTGATTGGCCTATTTTTCAACCATATGATCATATATGGCCCAAAGGTTATGCAATCGAAAACAAAATGAATTGAAGAAGCCCCGATATCTTTTATACAATTTGTCATTTGCACGTTACAAAATTGCATCTGAAGTGATGTTGACTAATGGGTCTATTTTTAAAGCACATGATCACTTATGACCCAAGGACTTCTTTTTCAACAACATAGCCTATTAGATAATAAGTGATCATATTATTGAAAAATAGGTCAATTGGTCAATTTCATTTCATGCACAATTTTGAGACGTAAGCATCACGATGTGCAAAAAAGGTATCAGAGGTTCCCAATTCATTTTGTTTTCAACAACATAACCCCTTGAGTCATAAGAGATCATGTGGTCGAGAAATATGCCAATGGCACAACTTCACTCCATGCGCGATTTTGAAACATGCATATTTCAATTTGCACAAAAGGCATCGTCATAGCCTCTTCATAAGTAATCATGTGATTTTAAAATAGGTTGATTAATCAACTTCAATATGCATGTAACAATGTGCACAAAAAGTTTCAAGGATCCTCTGATTCATTTCAAAGGAAGCACCCCATGCATCATGAATAATCATGTGTTGAAAAATAGGCCGATAGCTCTGCATCACTTCGGAAGCAATTTTGTAACGTGCAAGCCACGACGTGCACAAAAAATGACGGAGGTTCTCTGATTCATTTCGTTTTCAATGGCATAACAACTTCGGCTAGAAACACGTTTATCAGTCAACATTACTCCAAGCCCAATTTGCAACGTGCAAGTGAAGATGTGTAGAACAAGTATCAAGGGTTCTCAGATTCATTACATTTTTTATGGCTTGGTTGTAGAGCTTTCTAAAATGTGGTGCAACAATTAAATAGCTATCCATAATGTATCAAATCCGGAATTCCATGACACGCAAAGCATGTAGAGGCAGATTGTAATTTTGTTTGTGAAAAACTCAAATAGTGCTTAACTTACGTTCATCATGAGAGAACTAAAGATCAGCTAGCACATATTTTTACTAAGTCCTTGGCTAGAGTTCTAGTTACCTATATTTGTAACAAGCTATGCACAATTAACATATATGCTCCATCTTGAATGGGAGTATTAGAATATATATTTTGTTACAATATCTTATAGAATGTATATAGGGTATATGCCAATATATGATTTTGTAAGGTTATAGAAAATGCTTGTATTACGTGGATCAAAGTTAGCAACTAAAGGCCACTATCATAAAACAGCTATACATAAATCGAACCAAATATTATCAAATTAAGCTTTTTTGTTTTCCCACCAAGTAAAGTCAACTATATGGAATCTTAGCCTTCATTCAGCTCTATTGAGAATTGTATCCTCTAGTGACGCTAAATGTTGCAGAGCATGCTCAATGGTTTCTTTCAAACTTTGCTTTGGCCCTTCTTCACCCGCCATCAGTTATCTTTCTATTATTATCATATTAGCATTATAAGCCTTCTTTGTACAAACTATAAAATTTTTTTGTTACGAGAATCTCCCTTCAAACTTCCCAACAACATAAAAGCCCTCTCTTTTGGCATCCTCCAAAATTGTCAATTACAGAAAATCATACACCATGGCACATTAACTCGAATGTGCCCATAAAGTTTGTCCATATCCAAGACAAATAGATCTAGACTTATCTAAACTTTGGGGTAAGCCAATTGTTAAAAAAATGTCGGTCTCCCATACATGTATCTTCAAACAAGTCACCTCTCTATTAAATATGCTTTTTATATTTGATATGTAATACTGTGTTAAAATTCAAATCAAGCAATGTAAATTTTTACATAATTTTTCTCGTATCTTTAAATTTTTCTAGGAATGTAAGCAAATTTAGTTTGAATTCTTGCATTTTAAAAAAATAGATCTTATTGTGAAAATTAGAGACTTTCAATGCATACCAATGCCAAATGCCAAAAGGGCCAAAACCTTTCACATGGGAAAATAAATTTTTAAAATCTTTTTCAACATCTAATTGTTGTCTGTTACTATTGATTACAAACTTGTATTTTTACACTTTTAATTAGCAATTTGCATTTGACATATTCAACAATGGCGTAATTTTCGTGTTTCCATCCTGAAATCAACCTCAACACTTAAGAGTGTTCGTCTAGCATCCAGTTCCCAAAGCAAATGGATGTGCGTACACGGTTTCGTGAATATAAAATTCGAACCGTGACATTATGCACTTCTTTTTCCGTTTTATTTGCCTCTGGAGCTTTTTTTCATCGGCCTCTGATTTTTACATAGATGATAATAAGGCTCTACTCTGTGTTAGAATCCAAATGGATCCGTGTAAATTTACATAATTTTTCTAGGAATTTAGATAAAATTAATTCATATTTTAGTAGTTGAAAAATTAAATATCCCCTTATAAAAGTTGGAGACTTTCAATATATCCTAGTGTCAAAAGCTAAAAAGCCTAAAACTCACTATATGGGGGAATGAGTAAATTTTATTCCATATCCAATTATTGTCTATTGATATTTGATTGTTTACTTGTATTTTCGCACCTCTAACCAATGACTTACATTTGATACGCTCGGCACTGATTGCTTGCTCGTTACTGCATCCCAAGATTGACCCTCACACTAAAGTATGATTGGGAGTCAACTTGGCTTGCGTTTAGCACCCAATGGGAATGGATGTGCTACACGATTTCACTGCCATAAAATCGAACTGTGACTACTAGTATCTAAACATAACTTACAAGAGGATTAGTAGGGACCTCGATTTTGAGAAAATCTTATACAGCGGGGATGTGATGGCACAAGCAACACTATAACTAATTACTCGGACGACTTTGACAGTACATCCGGTTGTAATGACTCGTCTTGAACTTTCGAGATAAGAGTAATCAAGCTGGAAACCCAAAATGAATCATTTGATAGGATGAAAAGGTGGGTGGATAGTCTCACGGACCAATTGAGGTTCCTTAAAAAAGTGGTCAATGACCTAACTGAGGATATCCTTATGACTTGAAGAAGTGAATAGCCTCAATAAGGGTGTTCCAAGAAGAAAATGTAGATATCACCAGTTAGGTGAACCTTCTAGTGTGAGCCGTCACAAGTGATGACAATGCCTTCAGTAATAACAGAGTCAAACCTTCGGAACCTTGATCATATGGCGGTGTGCGAGACTTGAATGAGCTTGACAACTTAATCTTTTATTTGTAATAGCACTTTAGGCCACGAAGATGGATCCTGATAAGGCTAAGGTTTCCATGGCTACAATGTACATGATTGGTGATGCCAAACTGTGGTAGCGCATCAAATAGGGGGATATTGCCGACGGAAATTTGAACATCAACTCATGGGAAGATCTCATGAGAGATATGATGGTACAATTTTATCTGAATAATCAATTCACGACACAAATAAAGCTGAAACAACTTAAGTACATGGAGGCAATCAGAGGCTACATTAAAACTTCCTTGGCATATATGTTAAACATCAAATACATATCTGACAAAGATCATCTCTTTTATTTCATTGATAATTTGTAATCGTTGGCTCAAACGAAGTCATTTAGACAACGGGTGCAAGATTTGACTTTTGCTCCAAATGCAACTAAAAAACTTGTTGACTACACCATTGAGAGAAGCAATCACAACCAAGAGACAGTAATGGATCTAATGTTAACAAGAATCCGACACAAAGTACATCTATGTTAACAAGTCATAAAGCAAAGTCAAAAGCAGAGGAAGTGACCATCAAAAATTTCTGTCAACAATGAACTCCCAAAAAAGTATTAGTACATCAACGAATAAGCAGACGTCTTCTGGAAAGTGTTTCTTGTGTGACAGGCTATATAAGGTGGCACAATGTCCATACAAAGGAGCACTAAGTGAGCTACAAGGAAGAAGTGATCAACCGGAGTCCAGAGATGCCAAGAATGCTGGGGACCAAGCTCAAATGGGCGTGGTCCACCTCTTGTACACCATGGAGTAGCATGATCAAGCATCCACAAAGTTCATAGACCTAATGTACGTGGAAACCCAAGTAGATGAAAAGAGTGCTCGAACCATGATTGACATGGGCGCCACACACAACTTCCTGGTTGTGACTAAAGTGGGTCAACTAGATAAACGGATGGAGCAAGATGGCGGCAATATGAAGGCCATAAACTCAAAGGTAAAGCCCACCATGGTCTGAAGACGGGCTAGTTTACCTTTCTTACGACCTGGTCAATAAAGCAAGTCATTGAGATTGAAACATCACTACTTGAAGTCATCTTGTTCCAGGAAGAGTTCGAGAGGCTAATGCCAACGGAGTTGCCTAAGGTATTCTCTCCTCGAAGAGCTGTGGGTCACCAAATCGAATTAACACAAAGGCAACCACTTGCTCGTTAAGAGTATAGGATGGCAGCTTTAGAACTAGTGAAGCTTCGAAAACATTTGGATAGGTTGATCAGTTTAGGATTCATTTGCCATTTGAAAGCACCTTACAGAACCCTTATTCTATTTTTAAAAAATCAAGACAAGAGTCAACGTCTTTGCATAAATTATAGGGCTCTAAATAAGGTGATTGTGAGGAAACACTATCTAATTCCTTTAATTGCAGACTTGTTTAATTAGTTGAGCAATGCGAAATACTTTGCAAAACTCAACTAGAGGTGGGTTACACCAAGTCAGAATCCTGTAGGGAGACGCACGAAAAACTGCATGTGTTACAAGATATGAAGCATTTTTTTAGTGGCTCATGATGCTGTTCGGTTTGACCACCGCTCACATGACATTTTGCACGTTAATGAACAAGGCAATTCGCAAATATTTGGACAAATTTTTTGGGGTCTATTTAGATGACATCGTGATATATAATTCAAGCCTAGAAGATCACTTGAATTATTTGAGATAAGTATTCTAGAATTTGAAGGAGAATCATATTTATGTGAAGCATGAGAAGCACTCCTTTGCACAATAGAAGATCAACTTTCTGGGGCACTCCATGGGATGAGATTAAATTATGGTGGATTCAAAGAAGGTGCAAGCTATTTCAAATTAACAAGTCCTGACAAGTGGAGCGAATTGCACTCATTTATTGACCTTATTAACTCCTATCGATGCTTTATAAAAGGATATTCAAAGAAAGTTGTATCATTAATAGATTTGTTCAAAACGGATATAAAGTGGGATTGGTTGGAGGCATGTCAAAAATCCTTCAAAATGCTGAAATGTGCAACAATGAAAGAGCCTATGTTAACCCTCCCAGATGTTACAAAGCATTTTGAGGTGTAGAACGACATGTTGGATTTTGTCCTCGTAGGGGTCTTATTACAAAAAAGCCATCTAGTAACCTACGAGAGTAGGAAGTTAAATGAAGCCAAACAACGTGGTGCAGCCTAGGAGCTAGACCGTAAAGCCAAACATAAATGCCCTTATTCAAAGATCGGATCTCGCTACCTTATCTCAAATAGCCAACCTATTGGCAAGCGATAATGCCACGACCATTAGAGAACAGAAAAAGTTAAACTTAGAGGACTCAATGGTCATGACTCTACTTCAACTGATTCGCTGCTCAATACCTTAGTGGATCGGCTTTATTACATAAGCGGATTCCGAACGAGTGTAAGACGTATCTTGATAGTCGTGGGCCATTTATCAAAGTATACCACTTTTGTTCCGACATTGACAGATTGTTCAAGGAATGAGGCATCACCCCTTTCTTCAAGCACATCATTAAATATTAGAAAGTGCCCTAAAGCATTGTGAATACAAAGATAGCCGCTTCATCGAAGCATTTTGTCAGAACTCTTTAGATTGCTCGGTTTGAAACTAAATATATCATCAAATTACCATCCCGAACTGACTATCAGATGAAAAGATTCAATGGCCAACTTGAGAAATACTTGCATCATTTTATGAGTGTTTGTTAGAAAGATTGGGTAAAGGTCCTTGATGTTGCTGAAATTTGTTTTATAAGTTGAAAGTACTCTTCTTCAAATAAGTCCTACTAAGATTGTGACAAGTTAACAACTACTTCTTCCGCACACAACAGTTGAGCCCCACAAAGGGAAGTGTTCACACACTAACATCTTTGTTAGCGAGTGGAAGAACATAAAGATTGCCAAAACTTACTTGGAGAAAGGATTTCATCGAATGAAGAAGTGGTAGAATAGAAGAGACAACTGTGCAATTCAATGTGGAAAATCTTATATTTGTGAAATTTCTCTAAGAGCATATGTGGTTCCTCAAAGGAAGAAACAGGCACCTCATTCAGAAATATAAAAACACTATCTAGATCATGACTCGTGTGGAGAAAGCCAACAACAAAATAGATCCTTCAAAATATATGAAGGTGTTCCATGTGAGTTACTTGAAGCTGTATTATCCCGATATAGAAAACCCTTCATGCAACCTTTTGCAATGGACTAACATCATACTAAAGCCACCATAAGCACAAAATGTTGAAGAGATCATTGTTAAATGGGAAGGGATGACATCAGTCGGAAAGAAAAAGAAAGAGTGCTATTAAAGTAGAAGGGGTGACTAACAGAAAGAACAAGCTGGGAACTTACAAAAGATGTGAAGATCAAGTCAAAGAGTATTTCGACAAATTAGTACGAGGACAATATTAGAATACCAATCGAGCCATATAAAATTTTACATAATTTTTCTCTCATTCTTGAATTTTTCTATATATTTAGGTGAATTTAATTTAAATTTTAACATTATAGAAAAGTCAGCTATCTGATTGTAAAAATTTTGGGTTTTTAATGTATACTAGTTCTAAAGGCCAAAAGGCCCAAAACTTTCTATATGAGGGAATAAATTCAGAAAATATTTTTCCATAACTAATTGTTATCTGTTACTACTTGTTTGCTTGCTTATATCTCCACACTTCAACTAACAACTTACTTTCATTAAGCATACTCGACACTGATTGCTTGCTATTGCATCCCAAAATTGACCGTCACGCTTAAGTATACTCGGAAGTCAACTAAACTGATAGAACGGTGTCTTGCTTCTGACAAGAACAGACGCGCTACACTGTTTTGTTGCTACAAAATCAGAACTTGACACTTCTTACTCTTCTATGGGCAACTGCTTGCCTTTTTCAGGCTCCATAATCTACTAGCTGCAATTTTTCTTATTTGCTGTTAATGCATTTATGTGCTTTTTTCCATTTTAGGTATTCCTGTATATAGATTATCAGTTATGATTGTGTTTGGAATCCTAGAATATTGCCTTTTAGGTTTAAATGTGGACACATGATGCAAGGAGTTTCTTGTTTTCTTTAAACATTTAAGTCACATTTTTCCTAATATGTGTGCCTCACTTCAAAACGCCTTGAACAATGCCTCGTGCCTAATCCCCAATGTACCTAGTCTCCTGTGGGCATCTTGAGCCTTTGACAACTATGTTTTCAACAGATTCTATTCTATGACTTCTCTGAATCAATAAAGATCATACAATGATTCTTTTGTCTTTCCTCAAGTTACACACCAGAGTAGAGATTGATTCAATAGTAGACTTACCTTGCATGAACCTACATCAGTTCTCTGATAGACTCATGCTTCTACTTAGCCTCCTTCAATCACCCTTCCCACAACTTTATCATATGACCCATCAACCTAATCTCTCTATAATTCACACATTTTTGCCCCTTCTTATAAATGGGCACAAATGTGCTCTTTCTCCACTCTGCCATCATATTTTTGCTGCTTAGGATTTACTAAGTAAATTAGTGAACAATTCCCTCCCATCTACATGGACATCATCTGGTCTGATTGTCTTTCCACTCTTCATTATTGTAATGCTTCTTCAACTTCCACTATTTTGATATGTACATAATAAGAACAATTTAGATATACATCAGGACACTGTGGGCCACGTTGGCATAGCTTTTGAAGTAGCTTTTAAAAAAATCTGTAAATTGGATCCTTGTCAAAAATCATCCTAAGAAGCTCATTAAGACTCAAGTTTCCCTAATTTTTTCCAACAAATATGTCCAAAAAAACCCTCGAAAGTGCTTTTAGCAAAAGTTCACAGATAACAAAATAAAAAACTTACACCCCTTAGCCCCATAGTAGAATTATAGTTGTCTACCCACTTCCATTACAAAGATTGTGATTTACAAAATAACATCCCATAGATAGGAAAAATTAATTACAGAATCAGCAGAATCACAAAGTTGCTTAAAAAGGTCACATAAGCAATCTATATGCAGCACACCAAACAGTTAGTCCAGTCCTTTCACACCTTGACCATTTTCAATTGATATCAAAAGCCATACAAAAGCATTCATCATGCCATGAAGTATACGTTTAACATTTAATGGCAACAATAATGGACTTTTTTAGCGGAAAAAAGGGTGACCCAACACACAAGCCATCTAACATTGCAAACTTTGCATAGGGTCAAATCATACCCCTACATTGTAAAATATTTTCATGATTTGAGCCCATGACTTTCATATTATAATGACTCATGCTCAAAATAATGCATGACACTTCAAAAGGCATGATACAATAAAAAGCAACAAGAAGTACAAATTGTACAAATAAGTTGCATTAGTTGCAACATTATGCAAATGTTTGAACTTTGAATTTTCAGGAATGTGGAAATGCTACTATGGTTCTCTTCCCCTTTATGCCCCCTTCTTCCTCTTCATGCCAAACTATTGCTGCTCATACTTTTTTCTCTTCCACCATTTTCTCACTTTGAAAAGGAAACCAAAAAAATTACATGAAACATACAACTGTGACAATTGAAAACTTGTACACATGGACCATTTACCCACCCACCCCCCCCCCCAAAAAAAAAAAACAAAAAAAGAAACCTTAGCTGACACAAGACTTTCATGAAATTCATGAGTGTAAGTCCAGGCAATTGGAAGGAGGGTGATGTAGGAGGACAAAAAGCTCTCCCAGTAGGAGAGTTAACTCAATCATTGAGGTTAATTAAATCTCATAGTTGTTACCCTCCAGGGATAGTGCCATTTCAATCGTGTAACTTGCATGAAACATCAAGAAAATTGTCTTACACTAAATCTCATGTTCTAAACTTTAAAACATTACAGACTGCTTTTTAGATTCTTCTTTCTATTTCTACTTGCCTTTATTCGTTTACTTCTATTTAACAATATCGCACAGGTAAAGAGGAGATGCCTTCTCCTCTATCCAATCGAGACAGAGATAAGCAGAAGCTTATATCAACAAGCAGATGAATTCTAACTTAAACAAGGAGGGAAAGAAGAATACTGAAATTGGCATAGCCAGCTCATTCTCCTATTTGAACCATATGCTATGCATTAAATGTCTAACAAGGATGCAAATATTCAAGCGCACAGATCAAGAAATAAAAATTAACCTTGTATGTTGCACAGTCAGTATTACTCTTAAAAGCCAGCGTTGCAATGACTCTCTGCAACTCTTTCATGTGGGTGACTCCCCATGGTGCAAGATACTTTCGAGCATATGCAATAGCCCGCAAGTTGTTTTCAGCTCTTACCAACTCTATGAACTCTTGTAGTCTTAACTGGAATTCCAATTTACTCTGAATCAAGAAAAGCATTCAGTGTCAAACACAAAATCACAGAGTTCCTCATGAATTTCAAGCAAAGTCCCAGTCCAGACATTTTGGAACAGCGGACACAGTAATCAGTTAGGAAGTCAGTTATGGTTCCCCTAACTAATTATATCAGCTTCAATCAAACTCAAATATAGGGTCCCACTGTACTACATTAGGACATACAACATAATGAAAGAGATGGGACTTCTGGCCGTGATATTAGTCAGTGGAAGTCAAAGTCATGATAACATATGCGTCTACCAAACAACTTAGCACAGATCTTCAAGCCTTTTTTGGTAACAAACCACATCTCAAATAAAATGCAGAAAGGATATCATGGAATGAAATATAAGCCGCTATTCGATATATAGGACAATATCTAATGTATCAGTTGATATCTAATATATCAATATTAGGCTCCCCAATACCAATATTTCCTGATGTCATGGTAAAATTGTGATGTATCATCATGTGGCAATATATTACAACATATTGACATATATATTAAATATTTGACCAATATATCGGCTAATATTTGTCAGTCAACTTACAATTTTTGCCAAAAAAAAAAAAAATGCTTCCATATATCTAGGAATGATATGTAGTGTTTTAAGTGTCCGATAGCGACATGACTACGACCAATACCCATACTGATGCCGACATTTTTATCCATGATAAATATGCATAAACTGACAAATAAGTAGTGATCCACATGGAAAATATAGCAAAAAAAAAAGTGCCATTGCAAATTCCTGCTTCCTTTCAATGGTTGAACACCCTCCATCCAACTGGGAATGGGGAACACACCCAGATCGTAAGAGAAACATTTTCCTTTAAAAAAACACCCATAGGTAATGACATAAACAAGAGACTACAGCTTAGAATCAACCAAAGCAAAAGGTATGATTAATGATAGAAATAATTGCAGAGAAAAATTAGAAGTACAAACAAAACATGATACTGCAGCCAATCTAACCCTCAAGAAACAGAATATAAAGAAAATACTTACTATAACTGCAAAATAAAATCATGCTTGAATTAGTGGATGAAACCAGAAAGAAAAACAGAAACCAACATCTAGTTGAGAAAAGAGAATTTTGAGAACCACCTAAAAGGTAATTAGTAATTGAGTGTGAGATTGTGTAATCATGAGATTGCCCCATTAAACATGGTTTGGAGGGCATATGTTTCAATCATGGAAGCAACCTTTCCACAACACAGAGGTGAGGTTGCAAATATAAACCTCACCATATCCTGCAATGTAAAAGTCTTCTGAACTATCCTATCTAATACCTGTGATAAATTGCTTATCTTGATGAAAAAATCACATTGCCATAAGTTTGTTTGATCGGTGCGAAGGTTGATTGTAGGACATGGAACTACACACAACTATGGATTTGTT
Source organism: Nepenthes mirabilis (assembly GCA_025585075.1). Classification (NCBI taxonomy): domain Eukaryota; kingdom Viridiplantae; phylum Streptophyta; class Magnoliopsida; order Caryophyllales; family Nepenthaceae; genus Nepenthes; species Nepenthes mirabilis. Next base: position 22,672 of record JAODPA010155444.1, read on the forward strand.
ATAAGGGTGCCCAATGCACAACGCTTCCAGGTTATAGCAAATGAAAAGAGTCAAATATATGAAGCCTTACCTTGGCAATGTAGAGATTATTTCTACGACTTTGAACATGTGACCTTCAAATCACAATTAATTAGGTATTATAGTAAATAAATTAGACATAAATACAGAATCAAAACCAGGCGAGGCATCCCATGACAATAAACAAGGTAGGTCAAGGTATAAGGAATTATCAACATAGAAATGAGAGGCAATCACGTATTTCAGTTTAATCCTTAAGCAACCAGTCAAAGAATGACCTAGCTCAATATGTGGAAGGGTCAGTAAGTTGTAATTTCTTTGAAGAAGCGGAAAGTGAAAATATGCACCAAACATCATGGCACGTTGTGAATAGGCACACATCAATGATACAAACAAATAAACAGTACAACATATTAACAGAAGTAAACCCAGCAATATACCAAAGTTCCAAAGACATACCAATTACTAAATTTAAAATAGGCAAGAAATCAACCAGTAAATCCAAGAAAAATAAATCCAGACTCGTAGAAATTCTAGCACCATATAGCACAATGCCTTAAGAAATTCCTTCAGCATAAGACAACCAAAATTGTGTTAAAACCACAATGTACCTTTCCTTACCATCTTAGTACTTGAAAGTAGCATATATCAATTGCTTGGTAACAGGATCTACTCATGGATGTGAATGGCATAATTTGACCCTCAAGAACAGAATTAGCAAGCAAATGCAGCTGACATTTTCAATGAAAATCTCTTATCTTATTGTGTGGCAGATGTTTCCTTAAACCACATGGATTGTTTGCAAGAGATTCATTTCAACAACTTGATGGGCTTTACAATTTGTCTTAGTATACAAGAAGTTCATTGAAAATTAAGGGAATCAGTGCTGAACTGAGAAGATTTACATCAAACCACCAATAGGTTAGGGATTCTTATACTACCAGTTTTGGGTAATGTCCTCCTTGCAGTAACTGGAAGTTTACTAACCAAAAAAACATAGCAGATTTTAGTCTGTTGACAGAAAAAGAAGTTTAAAGCTAGTATCAATCTTCAAATTAATTCATTTCTGACTTCTCGTTTTATAATGTAGGACAAAGCCCGCACCACAGACACAACCGATTTATTAACCCTAAATAATCAAAGTGGATAGGGGCCTATTAATAGGCAATGACACTTGTAAACAAAGAAAACTAATTAAAGGAAACCTAACAATGATAGGACATGACTTTTATTATCTAAAAACATAATAAAGTCATATATAAAATATCCCATAAAATACAAAAAAGGATAAAAATCTAAAATAACCAAAACAAAAATGAATAAATACAATTACTTGACTAATTCCTTACGATGAGGATTTCCAGTTACGACCCTTGTGCATCAGTCTGTGCAAGAAAGAAAAAAAAAACCTTGTCTGTGAGTTTTAAAGAGAAGGAGAATCAACAAGCACTAGCAACCACTTCAAATTCCCTTCAAGGCTGCTTCATAACAAAAGGTTGGAATTGAGTGAATGTGTGCGATAAATGCTCAAAGAACTGATCAGGGAGGATAAAAAGCAATGTGAGGAACCTAACGTGAATGTCATGAATTTCTTTGTTCTTCTACTTTAGCCTCCGACTTCGTCTCCTTTAATTCAGGCTCGGTCATCCTTTGAAATTTCAAATATTGAAATCTCAATACAGCCCAAATTTGCCACTTGCAACTTGAAGTCAAACTTCTTCTATAAGATATGACATGCTAAAGTGCTAAATACAGGAAGTGAATCATGAATTGGAATGGCGGTTGGGGTTGCTGGGCTGGAGGCTGCAATGCGTGCATTATTTCATTCTACTTGTCAATGGAGTCGAAATGTGCCGTGATCAAGTCAAACTAAAAGCTTTTTTTTTTTTCGATTCACTGTTTAAACTTGTCTTCAAATTGGTAAACTTGAGCTAGCTTTGGCTCTTCATCTCTAGTTAGAGCTAGGAACTGCACTCTTGGCTTGTTGGTTATATCACTTAAGTGTTACGAGTATTTTCGGATATTTAACACTCCTTGGGTAGCTTATAACAAATAACTTTAAATGGATCTAAAGTACAAATGATAGTCTACTTGTATGGGCTATAGGGATCATTTTCATAATATGGGTCATGCACGTTTGGATTAGGGAAAAGATCTGGACAGACGGAAGACTGGTCTATTTTGTAACGAGGAGAAAAAGGAACAACTGGCTGGATCTTATCAAAACAAGCAAGGGGTCTTGAAAACAAGGTCTGCAGTCGGACATGGCCACTAGTCAATTTGCTTTAACCAAGCCCAAGGATCCCCATTCTGTTCACAGACCAGATAAGAAAACAAAGGTATGAGAGAGCAGGAGGTTTCACACGACTTCCAAATTTCGCAGATAATGAAGACGGACTTGCAGAGATAGAAATATGGTAAGGTTCAAAAGGTCTTTTCGGAGTCTCTAAGGAGGGTGGGATTGATTCCATCTCATGTATGGAAAACTCGTGGTTTACGAAAAGAGGCTTGCAGCTAGAGTCACAAAATAGGACACCACACATCAGGGACATGTTGGCCAAAAACTAGTGTAATATTGACATAGGAATATAATTGATAACAACAATACAATTTTATACCAACCAAATTCTCGAAACTCCATGACCATGCAAATGACATATTTATAGAGTATAAGATCTTTCTCCCTCTTTCTTCCTTGGTTGAGCAAAAATAACCATAAAAATACTTTTCTAACCTCTCACTCTGTAATTTCTAGTAGGAAGAATTTCAGAACAACATAAGTAATATTTTTTCTATGATTGTCATAATTAATAGGTTCGAGTGATTAATAAAACTAGCTAATTCTCTCAAACAAAAGACTGTTCAGGAAACTTTGGGTCAATTAGCATAGCTACTAGGCTTATTAAAAGCTCTCTCTTTTGTTTTGAAAATTGAATGACGAGCCAAAAAGTGCCCTCAGCATATCCAAACAAGTCCTAATATGTTAAATAAAGTTCCAAACGAATCCTAGCATGTTTGGAGCGCGTTGGTCCCTATTAGACGTCCTACACCAAAACATTTCTCCAGAGGAAGTGTTAATGCGTCCTAGTCATATACTATAAGATCTCTCCCCCTCTCTATTTTTTGTTAGAAAAATATCCATGAAAAATACTTTTCTAATCTCTCTCTCTGATGTCTATTCCCTGCCCAAACCCCCCCCCCCAAAAAAAAAAAAAAACAGAAACAAAATTTGTAATCCACTAGGAATAGCTGATAATGGAATAGTTATTCCACTGAACCAAAACATGCTNCCCAAAAAAAAAAAAAAACAGAAACAAAATTTGTAATCCACTAGGAATAGCTGATAATGGAATAGTTATTCCACTGAACCAAAACATGCTAATACACTCAACAATTTATGATATGAATAACTTCGGTACAAATTCAGCACAATTAAGCAAAGCATCAAGGTGGAAGCATCAGACCTGTGCTTATCTATCAACTAATCCTTCCAAAGAAACAATCACCATAACATGAAGCATCAGCATAGCATATTCAAGTTATTTATTCATTTACTTGTAATTTTGTTATGCATTTTTTTTGAAACAAATGAGACGATTGTCAAGTGGGAATGATTTTTAATTTTCTTATACCAATGACAAGGAAAGAGACAAAATTAATTGTATATTCATTCATAAGATTCATTCAAAATTGTGCTGAGTCAAACATTAATATCAAAACTGACAATTTCTAATATTAACCAAATTCTTTCGCTATTTTCATTGGAATCAATATAAATCAATCATTAGCAATTTTCATGCAACTTCCATCTCCAAGAATCAAGAAAAAAAATGCTAAGTTTCATCAAAATGTGGTCCACTCTAGCCACTTAAGTTCTACATTTATCAAGAACCTAGACAAAAGTCAGAACTTTAATTACGATATTATAAGATAAAAGTACTCTACACAGTCTTAATGGGGATAAAATAATATTCAGATTGAGAATATTATGCCACCTAAACAAAATCAAATGCCTTCACCACATTATTCATGAGGAAAATATTCATTAAGCTATCGTGAACTTTCCTAACTACATGTATGGCACAATGCAAAGTGCTTAGGATTGCAGCCTCAGCCATAGCAAGAACTAGCTGTTACCTACTCCAGGTACAATGTTCTTGCACATTATAAGAAGGAAAAGAATGATTTTCTTGTCTTTTGATAACTCCGTCTCCATCCAGCTTGGACTGTTTCATGGATATTATTCCCAAAATCATAAACAATAGAAGAATTTGATAGATAATGAGCTTTCCACAATTGAAGCTACAGTTCTCTTTTTTGGAATGATCCAAATGGGATATATAGAAATGTCACTACAGTGTTCATTCTGGCTATCCAGCATTTTCAAAATAAAGCACCCAATCTAGCTGTGTATATCCTCCTATAGACAGAAACATCACTATTAGAAAGTTCTGAAAGTAAATTTTAATCAAAGAACAGATTTGAACACACAATCCAATTTGAGCATACATCATTCTTCAGCAACATTATCATGTACCTTTGACTTCTTCAGCCTGGACTTGTTGTCGGAACACCAAGCTAATGCAGGAGCTACCTCCTTATTATGAAGAGCTTCAATAACCTTTCTGGCTTCTTGGAAGACATCAATATCAACAAGATCCTATCGAGAAAATTTCATACTAATTAACCAACATGGTGAAAGACACATTACAAAAATATTATGTACCTCCAAAGACCATAACATTACCACAGCATCACATAAAGGCTAACATAAGGTACTAATGGAATGTGAGACCAAATTACAGATGATCTTCACATAGCAATAATTCAAATAATATGTTGAAAATGGGAAAACATAGATGCAAGGTTCAGAAGATAGTTAACCATAAGGGTGTAATAGCTCACATAAGCTTTAGAAGATTCTGTCTCATTCTTTACCTCTGTTAATGCCATGGTTACAAAATAGCATATCTTATTTGCATTATCTTGTTACTCTTTGATAGTCCCAGCAATTTTACTGATAGTCAAATCAATTAAAATACACGTTTTATGAAAGAAACCCATTTTTTTACATCAACATAAAATTCAATACAAAAAATAACCAAGAGCAGTGAATCCAAGTGTCAAAGTGAAAAAAAAAAAAAAAAAAACAACAAGTACATCAATATGGAGGTTTTCATGCCGCAACATACTGTCTTCAGTTTTTTTTCACCGGGGGGCAGGGGAAGAAACTTTTGCTAGACATGGAACAAATTCCAGGTTTCAACATTCACAACACATTATGAAATATTCATAAGATTTTGCACAACGAGATTCTGATTGGACTTCAGTACCATGACTTGACCAACTTGGAGCACAAGGACTGCGAAACACTAGATGGATCTCAAGATGTGACCTAGAGGGAAAAGTATATTGACACTAGATATGCTTATTTAATGTTTGGCACATTATGCCACTGGTAGAATTGGCAGTGTTAATAACAGTTTTCAGACATTTCAACATATCTCATGATAACCCTACCAAGGCATGAAGATTGATGGAAGTACGCTACGCTGAACTATTCATCAATCTTAATAGTTCCTTTTTTGGCTATTGGCTACCCAGGCTTTAGTTCAGTTAAACCAAACTTCATATTTCATATCATTGGCGCAAATATTGGCCGATATTAATATTGACCAATATGTATCACTATCAGGGCCCTCTGATACTGCGACAATATTGCGATATGTTTCTGTATCAGCAATATATCGCAATATATCAATCGATAAAATCCTGTGAAGCTACGATTTTCAAAAATTTTTTTCCTTCCAATATATTCGAAACTGATAGGCATTATCCAATATGACCAAGACTGATACCGACATGATCAAGACAGATATCGATATGACCACCACTAATACCGATATTTCTATCCATGTTTCAGATGTCTTCCCCCTTCAGATTGTTTATAGATTACTATTTATAACTCACTAATCCTGCTCTAGTCTTTCTAGAGCTTCCTTGTAGCTAGACTATTCTTAGGTGCCTCCCACTCTTTTGCACTTTTGTGATCCTATACAGCAAAACTAAATTTATCAGCATCTCTCTAAACCAAATATAAACCATCATTGTCATACAAGACGAACACCAAAATGTTAAAAGGCAAGGTGTTTCTGGATAAATCAAACAATCAACATTACCTGTATATTGCTGACCTCGGCCAACTTTATTGCACTTTCATAGTACGACATACGCAACATGTAGTCCACAAGAACCCGCTTCAAGCGTGTGTTGTTCCACTCTGATATATTATCCGCATCAACACATTCTAGATGATCCAGCCGAGCTCGACATCGTTGTGCTTGTAAATGCTCTATCCGGCTTCCCTCCTCTAGCTACTTGACCATAACACCACAAGCAATTATCAGTTGTTAAACAAGTAATTATTACAAGCACAAAAGAATTGCAACACACTTTCTGTAGTCAAATGCTTTCTTTATTCTCGATAATTAACCATATAGTCAAATTTTTTTTCTAACATCATAAAAGCAATCTAACCATAAGATAAAAGAAATCCACAAACTGAATGCCGCATTTGGACTTATTACACATTTTCTATAGTCAAGTGCTTTCTTTATTCCCGATAATTAACCATCTAATCAAATTTCTTTTCTAACATCATAAAAGCAATCTAATCATAAGATAAAAGAAATCCACAAACTGAATGCCGCATTTGGACTTGGAAAATTCAGGTGCAAGAAAGAAGAATGGAAAGGAAAAATATTTCCTTGTTTGGGCATCCCATAAATAACTGTGGTCAGTACAAAAACCTGGTATTGCAAAGCAGATTTTTGTGGCTTGAAACCAGTGATTCTCCAAATCACAATGGAGCAGCATTTCTATTGGGCCAAGACTCACTCTCTATTGGACTCTGACAAAAAATATAAAGGAAAAAAATCAGGGGAGCAATGAGTACACTTTATTCAAGGCACTCTATATTCTTTCTGAAAACTAGAGATATTATTTCTGCTAAACTATATGTACGCTTGGTATTTCATCTGTCGTGTTAGCCTCTCCCAAACCAAGATAAAGGAGGAGGTTGCACATTAGGTATCTAATAGCCTGTGCAATAAGTTTGTTGGATATTTGATATGGAACTTTGAACCAAGAGTATCACCACTGGGATCCCCTACTTCTGATGCACTGCACCACTCAAGTATAAAGATAAATGGGCCAGAGTCATCACATTGTCACCCAAGTATAATGTATAATCAGCAAGGATTGCCGCATTATCGGCTGTGTACATAAAGATGTTAGTGCAAGATAACGAGACTGACTTGGAACATGGTACTTCGACAACTAAGCTTATAGATGTGGTTAATAATATGATTAGAGGAATTAGTATGTTGTATCTACAAGAGAATGGGTGGGAGAGAAAGCCAACGATATAAAGAAGACCTCTTAACTGTTAGGTGCCCTGGGTTGATAGAGCTAGAATTGAATTGGCATTATTTTTAAGTAAAGACATGTAATAAAATGTAATAATTATTGATATTAAGGTAGCACTAAGAAAAGAAACCCTAAACATCATTAATGTATATGCATCCACATCTGGTTAGATGAAATATTAAAAATGAAATTCTTGGAGGAATTAATCGAGGTGATCCAAGAGATTGAACAAAAGGGGTAGATTTTTATAGGTGTGGATATACATGGCCATGTTGGAAAAGATGCAAATAGATATACATGTATTAATGGAAGCCATGGTTATGAGGAAAGAAATGAAGGGATTATTCTGGATCTTTTCTGTAGTTTATGACATTATCATTGCTAGCATGTTTTTTAACAAAAATGAAAGAGTATTTGATCATCTACATGAATGACTAAACCAAAACATGGATTGAATATTCTGTCATGAGGAACATGATTGTTAGTGCTCTAAAAAATGCAAGAACATTGCTAGGAAGGCTTGACTACACACCGCCATTTGTTGCTTATGTATATGATCTCAAGAAATGGAAGAGTGCAAACTACAACCGCCTAAAAACTGAATGGTTAAAATTCAAGGGTGGCAAGCAAAAGCTTATTTATAAAAGAAAAAGGTAACCGATGTCTCTTTAGGGAAGAGATACCCAAGGCATGCATTTGGGATCCAAAAGGGAGTAATAAAAAAAATTTGGATGCTATAAGTAACTGCTTTTGAATAGCAACCAAAGAAATTTTAGAGAAATCAAAAAGGAGTACGCCATGCCTAAAAAAGAAACTTGATGATGGTGCAAAAAGGTCCACAAAAGAGTGAAAGCTAACAGAGAAGACATTGGAAAAGTTTGGAAGCAATGAGAATTTGAAAAAGTCAAAATATGCTAAAAAGAGGAAAAGAAGATAGGGAGTAAAACAAGTCCAAAGAGCATCAGCTCTTGTATAAGCGACTAAACAAGAATGAGGCAGAAAAGGACAGCATTAGACTAGCTAAAGCAAGAGTTAGGAGAATAAGAGAAAAAGGGATGATGAGGAGCGGGTTCTTGTTACAAATAGGGATATCAAATTGCCATAGATGAACAATTTTCACAACACTTTCAATGAAAACACCATATTACTTTTGTAGATCATTAAATCTTGAGGTAAATCTAAATCTCTCTTATTATTGTTATATTGGAAAATAGGAGGTTAAATTGGTATTGAAGATGATGAAGATTGGGATGGCAATTGGTCCATACGATGTCCCAATGGAGGCTCAGAAATGTGTAGGGAAAGAGACATGGTTGAGTAGATTGTTTAACAAAATTGCAAGTGGCAAGAAAATGTTGGATTGGTGGACAAAGAGCATATTGATATTCACAAAAACAACTGAGATATATAGTTGTGTCAACTATAATGATATTAAATTCATGAGCATGAAATAAATTTATTAGGAATGGGGATTGAAAAGGGAAGCTAAGGAGAAATATGAGCACATTATGGAACCAATTTGGATTCATACTGAATAGGCCTAATATAGGAGCTAACAATTTTTTAAGGCACCTGATTGAGTAATTTAAGAAAAGATAAGGAAGCCTTCATATGGTGTTTACCAATTTAGAGAAAGCACACTATGCAGTCTCCAAGAAGTTTTATGGAGAATTTCCAAGGGGGAAAAGTTTTCCTTGCATATGCCAATGTTATAAAAGATATATATACTAGAGAAATAACTTGTCCAATGACACAAATTAGGGAGCCCAAGGTTTTTCCAATTAAAATTAATTTGTATTAACCCCTTCTCTACCTGGCTTGGCTATTGATGAATTGACCTAGCACATTAAAGATGATGTACCCTAGTGCATGCTTCTTGAAATGACATTTTTGTTGATGAAACGAGAGAGGAAGTTAACAATAAATTGGAAGTTGGAAAGAGGCTCCAGAATCTGAAGGTTCTAATATTAATAGAAAAAAGACAAATGAACATAAATAGAAAAGTTTATGGTGGGGAGGTGATGAAGGGGATTGAAATCCCTACCAAATAGAAATCATTTTAAATATCTTGGATCACAGGTTTTGAAATATGGGCAACCTGCGAGGATATTATCCATTGCATTAAAGCAGGCTAGATAAATTAGAGAAGATTTTCAAGGGTCTCATGTTGTTAAAAAACACCACTCAAACATAAAGAAGATACCATAAGGTGCTAATCCAGCCAGTTACATTTATGGAGAGGAAATTGGGCAATGAATATAGCAATATGAAGATGATAAGATGGATATGTAGTTAAGAGAAAAGCAAGAATATGAAATGATGTTATTCGGGAAAAAAATCAAGGTGGCACCACAGATGAAAAAATGCAAGAAATGCATCATGTAGAGCAATGGTTGTCTATTTGGAGACATGATTGCTAGACGGATATTACTGTGAAAGAGGCAGATGAAGACCAAATAACAGTTTAAAGGAAATCACAATGCGTGATTTTGTGCATTGAACTTAGTAGAGATCACAACCTTACACAATTGAATAGCTGTGAACAATCCATGCACTCAACCCAATTCAGGGGATGTTTGTTACCAATTTTGAAAAGCACTTCTAGAAAAGTTACAATTAAATGCTTCTCCAAATATAACTCTTTTTTTTGGGGGAGGGGGGGGGTTCAAAAACCTTGGAATTGATCCCAATAAAAAAAAAAAAATCCATAGCAACTTACAAAAAAATGTCAATCAGCTTTTTAAAAAGTTTTTTAGGGAAGAACTAATTCATAGGTAATTTCAAAAGTTGTTTCAAAAGCTATGCCAAAAAAACCTGTTGAGTCTATGAGCCTTATTCATTTTAATGAAGAAAACACATCAACTCAAAATATTTGCATAGCACGTGCTATTTAGTAAAAACATTATCACATATTTCAAATGATTTTGTTAGTATTATCTTCACGAAAACCTAATCAGTTGTATGAAACCTTTTGATTTCGCATCTAATCAAAGCAAATATATCTTGTTTGAAAAGATCTTGTATTTTTATAGTGTGTTAATTGTTAATTCGAATATCTGATTTATGCCTTTGAATTTCCAATGTCATCGGCAAGTATATCTACCTTGATTTAGGCAAAATTGATCTTATCAATTAGTTCTTGCGAATTTGATATATTGGAGCAAAATATTTTCACACACATTTTGGGGAAATATTTTGTCTTGTTTTCTAGTTATTCATACAAAATAGCTTCTTTGAAATAATATTTTATTTGAAGATCTAATTTAATAGTAACTAATTTTTTTTCTTGTCCTTGCCAATTTTACCTTGGATTCAAATTGTCCACTTACTCTTAATATTCTATTGCCTTGAATCATATACAATCTTCATTTGGAAGCAATTTAAATTTTACATTTCACGTAAGCCAAAATTGGTAATAGATATTCTTTTTGAATAATATTGTTTGTTATTACTAATCTTCATAAATGAGGAATGTTGTAAAGTCATAGGACAATTGTTCCAGCCACTCCCTCGAGGTAGTCGCACGTGTCAGGCTTGATGCAGTCAAGGAACTACTCCAGGCACTCTACCAGAACCTCCTTTGGTAACTCTCCACATTGCCTTGAGTAATTTCAGCGAACAACTTCGATTGACTGAAGTCTTTCAACTCAAGTATCCCCGTTCTTTGCTTCGGTTGTTAGCCAAAGTCCACATCTACGTTGCCCACTTGTATGCTTTGGATGTTTGTCTGAATTTCCTAAACCAAACCTCCCAGTACTAAGCTTACCATTGAACTCCCCAAAGCCAAGCTTCCTATGCTAAGCCTCCAAGTAGTAAGCTTCCTAGTGCCAAGCTCCTTGGCAATAAGCCTCCCAGAGTGTCCTTGATTTAGTATGACCGAACCTTGCCTTGCTTCGTATGCACCCAGTCATACTCGAGTCCGGGTGACCAACACGTGACCAGGTTCAAGCGTGTTTGCCACATTTCAAAGCTCACATGCTAAGGGGGTGACAAAACAACCCTCACCAAAAGAAACTGGCATCCTCATTGGAACAAATATCATATACTTGGCAACTTCCTCCTCCAATTGCCATAGCAAAGTATCCCTCTCACAACTTGCAGCTACAACCGATTTTCCTTTCCACTTAACAAGGAACTCAATCATGTGATTCTTACTTTGGCCCATCATCCAGTGCTCAAGAATCTACACCACCTTTTCCTCGAACTACTTTCAAATGATGAGGAGCTCGCTGGCCTTTCCCCTAGGTTGATTCCACTTCATCCACGTGAAAGCGCTTCAAGTAACTAATGTGGAAGACATTCAATCTCACAGGTAGCTTCAGTCGATAGCCCACCTTCTTGACCACTTTAAAGGATCATCATACCCGGAAATTAAGATTGATGAACAGTCTTGCGGGTAATCTTCTTACAGATTTCCAGTGTGAGTTTGAGCAACTTCTTGTCTCCAATCTCAAACACTAGAGGACAGCATTTGTGCTCCACATATTTCTTCATGAATTGGGCAGCTTTACACAAGCCGTCTTGCTCTCCCACCATCTCATGCTTTTGCCTAGCAAAACAGTATGCGGCTAGGCACTTCCCTTCTGTTCTTTTGCTTTCCCACCTTTACAGTGTCAACAGACATTGGCCAAAACCAATTCAGAGGGACTCAATTTTATCGTAGACCAATGGAAATTGTAGCAGAATTGGGGCTACCCAACAACACACTCAATTCTTTTGACTCACAGTCACATAATGCCTTCAATACTCCTCTAACAATCTGTCGATCCTATCAGTTGGTCTGTCTGTTTAAGGATGGTTGGCCGCGGAGAACTTCAGATCTTTCCTGGTCATGTTAAAAAGTAAAGTCCAGAATCATCCCGTGAATCTGGCATCTTAATCAGTCACAATGTCCTTGGACTACCCAAAGTACTACACCACATTCTTGTGCAACAAATCTACAGCATCATTTGAGGGACATGTCGTAAGGGCTGCAATGAAGAAAACATAGTTGAAGAGTTGATCTGTCATAAACATTAATGAAGTCAACCCATTGACCTTAGGAAAACCACCTATAAGATCTATGGAACCCCATGGTTTCTCTGGAATTGGAAAAGGCTGCAACAATCCTGCTTGCTCTCTCCACTCAACCTAATCTTGCTAGCACAATAAACATGTCTCTATGTGACCCCTACCTGGGTGACCGGCCCATGCAGTCATATAGGTCTTCCTCAGGAGCTCCCACCAAAGCCCAATGAGGCTCAACACATTAAACTTGTCCATTCTCACAGAAAGGAGATAACCCTCTTCAAGCTAGAAAGGTGAATTATCCCTCCACTTCCAGCACCAACTTGCAGTAGGTAGGGTCGTCCTTGGTGCACTCTTGGACTCAATCAAGTATGTCCATCACCATCCAGGTGATAACATAGTATATGCTAACACTTTTCATCTTCTCAGAGCACAAGCAACCTAGTAGTGTCAACCAAACTTTTGCCCCCACACTAAGAACTCTACTAGCTCACTTGTTTCAGGGACAACTTCTTCCGTCTTGAATAAGGGGTTTGCCATGTTGTCCATCCGCACCACAAACTTCATCCCAACATGTAAACTCAACATATTTGAAGATACTTAACTACCGCAACCATCTCTGTCATGAGTAGAATAGCATTGCTTGGCATCATTGAGCTTTCGGATCTCAAATGCAACTAGGTGTCCTTCCTGGACCAGAACCCCAGCAACAGCCTTATAGGATGCAAACTCTTATGCAACTCAAAAGATAATTCAAGTCCGACAATCTCAAAACTGGCTCGGATGCGATAGAAGCTGTAATTTTCTCAAAAGATTCCAACAGATTGGTCAAAGACGTTGCTTTCTTTGAGTACTTCACTATGAATGGGAATAATAATTCACTAATCCAAAGAACAAGCAAAGCTCAAGCACCTTCAATGGAACTGGCCAATCCATGATTGACTTCACCTTCTGTGGATCCTTTTGCAGTTAACCTTGACTTACCAAGAGACCAAAGAACATCTATTCTAATGTTGCAAATTAGCACTTCTCTATCTTCATATAGCGCATGTGATGTCAGAGCAGGGCTGCATGTTTTCCAAATGCAGCAGATGCTCCTTGAGTGTCCAATTGTAGATCACTATATCATAAAGACATAAGATTACAAAATCATGGACATATACATGACCTTATTCATTAAATTATGTAATGTAGTTAGGGCATTAGTAAGCCCAAATGGGATTACAAGAAATTCTGAACACCATGTCTAGTTAAATGTGGTCTTTGGTTCATCCACTTCCACAATCCTCCCTAGACAGCATACCGAAGGACTAGCTTTGTGAACCATATGGCTTTGATCAACCTGCTCATCAGTCTTGCACCAATAGCATCAGGTACTTATTTTTGATAGTCATCTAGTTCGAAGCCTAATAATCAACACATCCAAATGAGCCATCATGTTTCTTCTTGAAGAGAGTCGAGCACCATATGGAGCTTTTGATGACTGAATGAACTCATTGTCCAACAACTCAGCCGACTGCCTATGCAGTTCATGCAACTCCATGGGAGATATCAGATAAGGGGCCCAGGCTAGTGGATGTGATCCTGGAACCAATTCAATATGATGGTCAATGGCACTTGGGCATCACATCTGCATATCGTCAAAGTAAACTATTGGCTATATCCATAACCTTCACCTTCCCATTTGGCTTAACCTCCGGCACCGCGGCAAGGTAGGTCAGTCTTCCACGTAGTTCACCAAGTAGTGTGCCACCTTTTAAACTGGATTGTCTTCCTTCCCAACTGGTTTGCAACAGTTGAAATCACCACACTATTGTTACTCCATCATCATGGTTGCTTCTAGATGATGGAACATATCTTTCTGTGTATTCCTAAAGATTGAAGCACTAGGATCATAAAAAAGTTATCCAAGGGAACTACCGTCAAAATCTGCCTTCCACGTCCACCTTCCAACAGTAATCGGCACATCAAAGGTAATGCCCACAACCAGTTTTGCTAGTGCATTCACAGTCTTAATTTTGCTTGAGCTCAGGACAGTAGTCAAGCATCTTTACTCATCATTTAGTCAGCAATCAATGTGTGAGTCACGCACATGTCCAACATAGCCAAAATGTCCAAACCATTCACCTTGGCATTGAGATACATCAAGCATGGTGGGGTTGTCTCCACAGAAGCGTACTTAATAACTACAGCGGATACACTTGTGCAAAGGCCTCTTGCTCACTACCAGTCTGTCCTTCCTTCGCAACCATTGTGTTCAGCTTCTCCCGCATAGGGCATTCTTTTGCCAGGTGAGGGCCACAGTAACTGAAGCACCCCTATGGTGCCTTAGGGATGTTCCCTTTAAAGAGTGGGTCTAATCATCTGCATTTGCCACCATCACGTCATTGGTCGTCCTCCTGTTGCTTGTCTCTCCCTTCTTGTTTTCATACCTCGACTTAGACTTACTTGAAGAGGCATCAAAACCCTTTGTAGTCCAATAATCCACGAATGCATCAGTGTCAATGGCACCCCGCAGATTCCTAACATTTTATGACTGCAATTCCACTTGCACCCACGAATGTAGACCCAATGGAAGTTAAACAACTTATCTTCCTTGGACATATTTTGTATGTCAAGCATCAAGGAACTAAATTCCTTCAAATACTTCCACATTGTACCACTATGTTTCAAGCATTTCAGCACGTCCCCCGCAACCCACAAAGAGCTACAAGGAAGGAATTGATCCTTCACCTCCTTAAGATGCTCCTATGAATCTAATCTTCAGCCTCGAGTAACCCTGTTCTCTACTTCAAGTGTTAGCTGAGGTCCACAACCACATCATCCACTTGCTTACTTTGTATGTCAGTCCAAACTTCTAGATCAAGCAATCTAAACCACGCCACCAACACTAGCTCCACACTGAATGCAACTGCTTTTCAATTATGAAATGAATGCATCCGAAAAGATCTATTGAAGCTTAGCTTACGAATTTCGATTGTATTATCTATTAGGTTATGTTTCAATTTTATTTCTAACAATTTTTTTCATCCATATATACCCATCATCGTAAGGCATCAATTATGGAATGAAAACTGGTTTCCTCTTTGCTCTCTTCTTATCCTGTTTTCTGTTCTTGCCCTTTTTCACTATCTTCAACATTCCAAAGCCCAATTCTTCTTAATTGAACATCCAAAACAGAAGCTTGGAAACTTATTTCCATTCGCAAGAAGAGTTCAATTTGGGTTCGCTGGTCATAACCCCATTATTTCAACTTAGTTCAGTTGTGAGGTCAAATGGCCTCTTATTCTTCGTCTTCCTTTCTCTCCATTTCCCCCCAACTCTCCAATGAACGACTCACTAGCAATATGATAGTCTTTTCCTTATTGTTTTTCATTCAGCTTGCAAATTCCAATCTGTTTTCACCCTCTTCACTCACTTTTCCCTCAAGGTTTTCCAAAGGCCATACAGACCCTAATTCAATGATGTAAAGGAAAAAAGAAATGGAACATTGGTCATAGTTCCGCCCTCTAAAGTCCTGTCATAACTCAAAACGCCTTCAAATGTCATGAAAACAATCCAATTCAGAATATCCAGAAAAATAAAAATCCAATTAAAAAATATGAACAGATAATTCAGAGAAATGCAAGCTATACTACGCTTGGAACAACACAAATCAAGTCACATGTACGTGAAAAAAATAAAGAGTGATTAATTCAAACTACTCTCGTGCTCTCCTCCCTCGTTAATTCATCAGAATGATTATGAAAATTAAGTGAATCATGATCATAAATATACCTTTCTCTTCAGACCTTGTAGTCTGGATACGAGAGAAGTGAGATGATTGACGGCCTCGTCACGGGAGATGTTATCGGCAGAATCAGAAACTTCGGAGACTCCGGAGATCACGGCGGAGACCTCTTTCTCGACAACTCGATGGTTTGCTCGGATCGTCTTCTTGTAGTGTTCGAAAGGGACTCTTAGGAACTGGTGCTCCAGCTTCAGCGACTCGGCCAATTGGCTAATCTTCGACAACGGAGCCGCGGATGCGGCGTTGGTTACGGCGGCAGAAAGGAAATTAGCGGCGGCGTTTGCGGTGGAATCTGGGGAGTTCCCGTTGGGAAGGGTGTCCACTTCCATGTCGCCGAAGCAAAGGGCCACTGAGATCGCTATGGGAGAGGAGAGAGATGAAACAATGATGAATGAACTATCCGGACGAGCACTCAAATTTATTTATTTATTTATTTTGTTTCTTATTTTGAATTTTTTTACTAATAAGCCTTGGTTAAAAAATTAGTATAGCAATAAGATAGTTTTGATTTGAATAGATTTCAAGGTATTCCCTTCAAATGCAAACAAAGAGTGCATGAGCTAGTGAAATTATTCAATAAAATGATGTATAATAACAATAGAAATTTTTCGCATGTTTACTTTGTACCAAATTAAACAAAGGCTATTTTCATTATTTTAGGTAATTTACTCTTTTTAGGTTCATATAGTCCTATTTTTTAATAATTTTAATGCGTTTTTAGATCCGAATTATTGTACAAATTAGGGGGTCATCTATTCTTCCACAATGGGTCAAACGAAAGCGGGTTCGGTTTCCATATCTAATAATTTGAGTCCTACGAAATATAACGAACAAATAAAAAGTCAGAAGATTAGTGGGACTTGATCGTCAATATATTCTCTAATACTCAAGTCAAAAACTTTTCTATAGAAAAAGAAAGACGAATGATACAAAGTGTACTGGTGTAAGGGTGAAGTGATTAAGTGTTGGTCGAAAGATGGTGCTTTGGTTGTTACGCTCGTCTGGAATAGGTATTTAGAAGGGTGCACTCAATAGAGAGTAGCTCACTAGAAAAGTCCTCGGAAGAGAGCAGTTTTCTAGATTCTTAGAGTGATTGGATGCTGAAGGGCGGTGGCAATGAGGTCCTTTGACGAATACAACTTTGGTTGCTTTTAGGCTCGATTGCTTAGAGTGATTTTCTCTCTTTTTTTCTTTCCTTCCGTTGGGATGCAAGGGTATTTATAGCATTCGAAATCGGTTTAGCTTTCACAAAGCCTCACTGCTGGTGATAACTGCAATCATAGAGGAAATTTGATGAGCTATCCTGAGGATTACGGAGGCTAATTATTGCAATCATAGCCGGTTGGGCGAATTCCTGCCTTCCTCAATAGGATTCTAGAAGTTTTCGTTATAATAGTTGCCTTTAGAGGAAATTTACTAGGTCGTCGTTGCCGTTTTGATGAGATTTTTATAATCTTGGGTGATATTTTGGGAATATTTGTTGAGCTGTCCTAGGTAGCTATATTAAGCGCCTTTCACATATGCACACTGCTCTATACAGGCTGTCAGTCGTCGAGTTGGAGGGCTCCGTGTGCCACGATCAACTAGGATGCATAGGGTTTTCTACTGGGCCTGCTTGATGTCTATTTCTACCGGCCCATCATACACTGGACTACTGATTGTGCCTGTCGTGGCACCTTTTGGACCTTAGGTTTCACAGGATCTCGCGGGATTTAAACTCCCTAGGCGCTCCGATTGGCAGGCTCAATCCTAAGTCGATTTATAAGATTGTTAGACCCATCAAGTTTTAATAAAAATATAGGCCTCATTTAGTCTTTAGTTGGTGGGATTTGTTAAGTATACTATTCCAACTAACTTTATTTTATAATTAATTATCGATAAATAAACAAT
>JAODPA010155455.1:0-10283 GCA_025585075.1 Nepenthes mirabilis
GCCTCAAAAGGAATGAAAATCAGAAAAATCCCCCCTAAATACTGTTAGGGCAAAAGGGTCGGTCGGACACAGTGACACACCGTCACACCACGCCACACACAGTGTAAGAAAAAAGGACAGAAGAAGTACATAAGCGTTTTACGTGGAAACCCTTCACAAACCGAAGGGAAAAACCATCGGAGCAAAGTCGATAGCAAATCCACTATATGAAAGATGGTTACAAACCTCCGATATGGAGTATCCGCTACACACCCGAGAATAACAAAGAAAAACCTCTCTAGAGCAAACAAGAAAGCACCATCTCGTTCTCACTCTTTGTTTTTCTCTCTTCTTCCTCACTAGTGGTGCGCTCCTCTCTTGTTCTTTTCACCCTTTGATTTTGCTTCCTTTGCACTTTATCGTGTTCAAACTCTCTCTCTACCTCACGCTCTATGTCACCATTCACGCTGCTTATCCAGCATGCGTATATATATAGGATCTACCGTACCAGAACAGAGGCAATATTCCATATAAGGACAGGATCCGTCCTTTCCAACGATAGGAATATACCTTGCCAAAATCGGCTCCCGCATATCTGCCTGAGATCACGCGTCTCCAGAGGATCTTCTGAGCTGGCACCCGATTTCCAAACTGGAAATCCATTCTTGCCAAAAACCGGCATTCCTGCCAAAATACATTCCCGCATTTTCTACTCCGAAAATACTATCCGAAAATCCTCTCCCGATTTCCTTTTCAGCCTTACCGGTCAACCTTCCATTGACGGTCCTCAACAGCTATCCGGCCAACCTCCTTGTTGGCCGTCTTTTGCTACAATCCGGTCAACCTTTCCCGTTGACCGTCTTCGCTGCCATCCAGTCAACCTTTTCCGTTGACCGGATTTTGCCTTCCAGCTGATCAACCTCCTATTGACCGGCTAATATTCTTCGAATTTCCAGCAAATGAATTTCATCATTTGCTATCCGAAAATCCTCTGATAAGGAACCGGTTTGTTAAATTACCCACAAGGGAGTGACTTACCCCAACAAATACACCATGCATCTTCGTTTCCAACACGCCGCACTGCACATGTACACTATTCACACGTGAAATTGCAGACAATTTCGGATGTATAAAACGCTTTAAGAACGGCCAAAGTTTTTGTATAATAAGTAAATCAAGAATATTTAAAATATCAAGATATCAGCCTAATAATAAAATGATGCAAAAATTAAAGATAAAATGAAAAAAATATTAAACTATGACTAACCAAAAACCCCCAAAAAACCAATAATGTATTCTTAGCAAACCCATCAGACCAGAGCAGAGATGCACATATTATATATTTTGGCATTTATTTATTTGAATTAAATTGTAATCTGACAAGTTCAGATATAAAAACCCATTAGTTATTTTGTTCAAATTCTTTGATATTTCTGTCATTTTTATAATAAATCGATTTCAAACTCACATTTTTTTTTTTTAAACAGTGAGTCAATTTAGACACCCAAACTACCTCAATTTAAAAATATTGAGAGACTATCTTACTCAATATTCAATAAAAAAAAAAAAAATTCGAATGCATAAAATCTTATATGCCTACAGATAATAACGCTATCAATATGTTTGTATTTGAATTGTCAAAGAAAATAAAACGTCTAGTTTTCTAGCAAGGCATCACAATTTCATCAACCCAACAAAATCCAAGAGAAAAAAACTGATGAAGTCTAAAAATTACCGATCACATGCCAACTTTTAACCATGCAACAACCATTATCAATAAACTTAGGTTGCAATTTCCCCCTTTTTTCTTAATTTTACAGCATGTCAGTTCCTTAACTAAATCTGGCTAAATATATGGAAGCTTTGCTCCAGCGATACAAACTGGATTAGGGCAAGCATAAGTACTCCGCCAAGGTTAGAGTAACAAAGTCTGCCATCAGAGGCTGCTAGCGGCGGTGGCAGCAGCATCTTCATTAATGCATGATTCCTCTGGTAGTCTAAAGCTTAAACAAAACATAGCCTGAAACACAATGAATCAGCCCAGAATAGGGGGAAAAAAAAAGTAATCAAAACAAGTGTTCACTTGTAAAAATAGGCATGTGTCTATGGTAAATGGATGAAGAAAAATTTGGTTTTGAATAGGTCTTTGCCTTGTTTGGAGCAACATCCCTAACCTTGTGTAATATTGGGTCTTGTATACTAGCACCCAATGCAGATTCGGCCTCCTGTAAAACAGTCAGAATGCTTGTTGGATGCTGGAAATCAATAAAGTACCCGATTCTGAGATTGTTCTGGGCAAGAAAGCTTCAGTTTTGTCATGGATAAATTTTGGGAAGATGATTTGTGGAAATTCAGTTTACATAGGAAATTTCCATTTCGAAGGGAAAGAAATTGAAAGAATGAGATGTTTACACTTGCAAAAATGTTACCAATAATGGTACTTACCTTTCCACATATGCATGAAGTATTGATATAAGTTACAAGAATTGAGTTGATCTAGTCCGGATTACGACTTTCTCCAAAGTGTTGCTTCGCTCGTAGAGCTGCTGATATGTGTTTCAGGTAATTGGGACATAAGTAATGTTTTCATCTATCTTAGACTGTTCAAGTGGGTAAAAAAATGGAAGGACTTGAACCACATCCATGAAAAGAACAGATGCACTTGGAAAAGGAAAGGTATAGAGAGATCAGCATATATGAAAAAAAAAAAAATCCATATACCAGAAGCTATGAGACATGAAAGAGAACAAGGTCTTTCTGCAGAAAATGCTTACTGAAATAATCAACTCTTCTGTTGGACCGCATGAAGCAATAACAGTGTACCAAAGGCATAGATCCCTTCCAATATTTCTTCTGGATGATGCCCCTAAATGCATCTGCATAAGAAATTTCACATTCGTATATCATCTATTATTCATTATAAAATTGTGAATGCAGCCTAACTACTCAATAAAGGTGATAAGAAAACTGCAAGTTGTGAGGAAATTAATAATGAATAACGGGTAGGTCATCTGTGCTTGTTTGGCAGTGGAACTGAATATGTTGCCCTACTTAATTGGTAGAAGCATTTGATGGAACAAATCTTATAATATCATAAAGGATTTTGAGATCCAAATGAGACAACAAATAGTATAATGTGGGTTATTACCGAGAAACTACAAAGCAGAAGCAGGTAAGTTCATAATAATATGATCAACATGCTCCCAAGGCTTAATCTTATGAGACGGAAAGCCTCTCATCTTCTTGTTGGTGCAACATTTTCTAATACTTGCAACATCAAGATTTTCAGCACTTCCATTTTCTGCAGTACAACAGAAAAGAGCAAATTTATCTGTACACTTCTCAAGGAAAAAGGGGGAGGGGACGGAGAAATGGAAGGTGATCAATCTACTACACATGAAAATGACCCTAACAATGAAGGGTAACACCTGCTTCACTACACTCTGCAGGCCTTTTAACAGCGTCCGTAGTCGTCTCTCTCTCGGCACTTAAATCATCTTGACAATCAACTTTGCTTAATCTGTTATCTAGTTCCTCTTTCTCATTATCTGAAATTTTCTCATCATCTGAAATGGAAATGTATAAAAACTATGGCCATCAGTGAAAGATGGAAGTGAATGTCAGGAATCAATCACCTTCCACAGCAGGAATTTTCGATTGTGTTTCCCGATTAGTAGTTGGGTGGCATTCCTCTGAAGATTTCTCAGCTTCACAAGACTCTGGATTATTCCCTTGCAAAGGCACTGACATCATTTCAGAGATGAATTTTCGAGCATCCATGTTGTATGCACAGACATGACCCTCAGCCATATTTATCTGTGTATTAATCTTCAGAAAACGGATGCTATCTGGATTTAAATCATTCGCATACACCATGCACCCCTTCTGTGCTGCAGGGATAGCAAAGGGGCCAATACCAGCAAACATGTCACAAATGGTCTCTCCTCCTTGAAACAGAGAAACCAGTCTCATGTGCTCACGTTCTAATCTGGAATTCCAATAAACCAAACCATAATCAAGCTTAAATCTTGCGCCATATTGTTTCACTTCCGTAACCATGTTGTTATCGCCCGCTATAATTTCAAATTTGGGAACTCAGAACTCATGAGTGATAGTTCCAACTTTATTGAAAACCGTTCTAATTCTTGGATAATTTTTCTGCCCAAAAGAAAACAAACATCTCTTAGCAGCAACAAGAAACATATAGGAAAGACGGGAATCGTAACAGGGATGACAAAACTTTCTTCAAGACTACATCAACAAGAAAAAACAAATAGGGCAACAATCTCCAAAATCCCTGCCATTAGTCACAAATAGCTTGTAAGAGATGGAAAAAAGACAATAGTCTCCAGTGATCATTAACTACAGAAAGAACGCTGTAAATATAGCCAGCTCTACAAAAGATTAATTTTCTTCTGCTCTACCAAAGCCCCAACTTTTATTCAGAAATAAACCCAGAGAAAAGACAGGCACAGCTAGTGATCCTTAACCATAGAAAAGGTGTCACTCTGATGCCTTACAGAAATAAGAGATTTACAAAAAAAGGACATATCAGACTCAATATCATAATAAGGTGTTACTCTGATGCCTTGCAGCTATAAGTGAAGTACAAAAAAATGATATATTCAGTCTTCATATCCTGCTAATGAAAAACAGAAATAACAGAGGATAGGGCCTTAGTATGCTCCTAAGAAATAGTTGGTGCAACAATGTTACTTCTACAAAGGATTAATTAACCCCGGCCATGCAAAACTTCCAAACTCGACTGGGACTTCATGCACTTTACACAACAATAGACAGTTGCATGTATCTTTTATCTGCCCCACTGGCTTCGACTTCATGAAACAAAAGGACAGGTTGAGCCAAAATGGCAATACTCATACCAACAAGGAAGTTTTTGTCTGTGTTCAAACATGACGGAATTTGCTTCTTCGTGTTTATTTGAAGAAGAAAACTGAGAGAAACTACTAGCCATGAGACCTGCATCACCGGATAGTTCTTGAACCAGACAAAAAGCTTCAAGGACTTCCACAAGAAGAAAGGGAGAGATCACATGTCATGGCATATCCTCACTCAGAGGTGTGAGAGCATTGAGATATGTGCAAGGAAAAAAAATTAACAAAGAACCACCATAATGACAATTATGGCACGTGTGAAGACTGCTGCCCTTAGAAAAGAACCATTAATCTTAAACACAGTATTACACAGAACATAGATCATGCAAGCAAATGGAACAACAATAGGACAGAGAATGAAAGCTGGCACGGGATAAGATACAGTGGAGATACGCTTACATTGTAGGTGCTTTAAATCTTTACAACAACAATGGTTGTAATTTAACTAAAATCTAGTTGAAGCTTCATGGTGTTGTAAATGAACCAGGAGAATTTGCTAATCAAATCCTCATGATATCGTAGAAGGATCAGAAGACTTTGCTATTTTTGGTCTTCTTTTCCATATTGTAATGGGTTTATCAGCTTAAACACAAATATTATACTTTAAGTCATTAATAATCTAAAAACGGCAATGAAGTTGCTACGTAAAAAAGGCTGGCTGATCCATGAGGCTTCAACGCCATGGGATTAGTGGAGAGACAAATGTGTACAATCTTACTCTTATGTAGTATATGAGGTTTCTGTGTTTGAACCCGAGATCTCCATGAATCAAATGATCAAGTTTACTATTGCCTCGTAGCTCTCTCTCAATTAAGTTACTATGTACCCGTATATTTGGACAAGATATAAAATATTACACTCCAAATCATTAGTCTACAATATTCATTGAATGAATGATCCAAATGAGAAAAGGCAAAAGAGACAGCAAGTATGTGCTGCAGAGAGAGAAAGGATCTCGTATTGGTAGGTAACAGGGAGAAAACCTTTCTCAAAATAGGGGATTAGGAGATTTAACTTCTAATGCATCAAACTAAAGAAATATGGACTTGATAATCGGTATGGGTGTTCAAAGCTACAGAATAAAAATGAAACCACAATGATGATGGCAAATCCTTAAGCTGTGCAGAGAAGGGAAAGGAAACAGCTCAACCTGGGTTACAGTAACAGCATCTGCATGGTTAATTTTAAAATGGAGTAACCACTAGCCGCAAAAGATTAGAATTTAACAACAGGACAGCAAATTCAGAAGTGCATTCACACGTACATCAGCGATAACATCCTTGTATGGCAGTAGTTCTTCAGTTATATTAAGGTGTGCAATATGACCTGCATCGATTATGAATCAAAATCAATTAATCCATCAGTACTTGAGCAAGGAGTTCCTACATGCTCTTACAGATAGTGCACATTATATAGTGTACCAGAACAGGAACAAAAGCAAAGCTGTAAGAAAAAAAATAAAACTTAGCAATCAATCTAGAAATAGACCATCATGAGAAGATCCACTTATATTTGGCGAGAAAACATAAGCAGAATTCTAACACTCAAAAGTTGAATACTTAACTATTGTCTCAAAAGAGGAGGGCACCTCAACTCCTGGAGGAAGAATCAGCTTCAAAATATGATCTACAAGCAAATTAGTAAGGCAATCAGAAAAGACAGAAATAAGAAGCCAAATTCATGTGTCCCAAAAATGTTGATGATTGATTACTACAATAGTCTCAATCCAACACAGGTATCATTACAGAGGAAATATCAGAATAGTTATGAAGACAATGTTAAGTAAACAAACTAAAGCTGATAGTTTAAGCTACATAAACCAGCCAAATTGGATCATTTGAATGCAGCTTTGTATTCTTTATACAGAGTTCTAGCATGTGAAGATATAAACTTAAATTGCCAAGGACTCCGATTGGATTTTGAAATCATATTTTTATGAGAAAACCTGTTTAAATAACAACATAGAGTTGCGTATAGAGAAAACAGTTTACTTGTGTATATGTAGCATACTGAAGGAAAAGGTGTGACCGTCAATTTGCCATTGTGAAGCATTTATCATTTTTGATATTGCTTTAGCACACAAGCAGGGATCCTCAATTATTCAGTGAATGCATGAGCATCAGTGCCAACGTGCCCACTAACCATCCACCCATACACAACCACACCCACACACAGAGCTTGGCTTATGGAAGTAAGAAATAATGAGTTCTCAATATGGAATTTCACTTCATTGTGCAATCCAATTAGCATGCATTACACAGTAGCTTGGTCCTACATGTCCTCTTCTCATTAAGGGAAAACAGGGCACCAAAAAAAAAAAAAAAAAAAAAATCCAAAAGGGGGTAATCCAAGCAACTAATTCCTTTCACCTATGTAAACAGCTCTAGATTTACTCTATGAATCAAAGAAAAACAACTCCAACTAGTTTAACAAGGAAAAGATTGACAATGTAGCATTATATCTTCTTTCCTTTTCCCTGTTATGCAAAAGGATCAGAATCAAGAAATCATTAAAAAAAATCCTTATGCGCAACCACCACTTGCAGCCATGTTCTTTACTTATAATAGGAGTTCAAGTATAGTGTGTTGTTGAACACCATATGAGTCCGCCATCAATATTAAACCAAAAAAAAAAAAAAAAAACATATTGTTACTCTATCAGACCCTAGCTCTGCATTTTACTTTTTCTACCAAAGGGATCATGAAATTGTTAATGTGACCTTATAATGAGTTCTACTAAATAAAAATAGATATATGAGTACTAATCTTTATTGAAAATGCCTAAAAAACAAGAGTCAAGAGTAAACCATTAAGAAAAAAGTGGACACTGAACATGATCCAATGAATTTCCACTGGAGCAGCATGAGTTCTACTTGGATTATTAAACTTCTATTTGAGTAACAAGGCACGAAAAAAAAGAACTTTCTTGCAATACTCTGTAAGCAACACGACTGACCTGCACCCCAGTAAGAATATCCAAGAGTCAGAGAATAGGAAACTACTTCAATTTCACAAAGCTTCTTGAGTTCAGCATGCCTTTGCTCAGGGATATCTGATAAATCTGTGATCCATCAACATTCCATAACTGATTATCAGACAAAGCAAACAATCATGGAGAACAATATTCAAACACCATGTTTGAAGGCACAACAACAACAGGTGAATCAGTTAATATTGTAGGTATTCGGTTCAGCATCTGACATCACCATAAAAGGCAATCATATGTTTATTCACAGATTAAAAAGGAGAAAGAAAAAATCAACATTGAATGTGGCCTGACACATTTTATTCAAAAATAAATGCTTTAGATCTAACATGAATCAAGATGCACACTACATGCCAAAACTGATTCTACAATAGTACTAGGTTCAGAGAAGACAATAATATTTTCCTTTTTTGGGGACAACGGGACAGGCAATGTTTAAAATATAATCCACACTATCATGCATCAAGCGTACATAATACAAAAGATGAAATATGGGGAGGAGATGCTACCGAATTAAGATCAAGCCTAAAGATAGTACGCTATGAACATTTCCCTTTTAAATTCCTGTTGGAGGTCCTTGAAAAGGATAAGAGCCAAAAGCAGGCAAGCGCTATTGGAAAACAAAATTACTACAGATGGTGGCATGAATCAACCATCAACATGATAGTTTAGATAGTCATGATTTCATGAAAGCAATTTCCATCTCATCTTACTCCAACATGCCCTTTAAGATTACAGTGTGCAGTTGAGATATCAATTAGTGAAACATTATTCAAAAATTTAAATGCAATAACCAATGCTATCCTGACAAGCAGAGAAGAGAACGAAGGGATGAGGGCACCGAAAACCTGATGGTTCATTTTGTAATTCCAAATAATCTAGGGCCATTGCAACCTTTAAATGTTTGGCATATGACCTTGATTCTGGACCTTTTTGGATAATATCAAATAACGATTTTTGTCACTAGTTGGATCTTCAGTGATAGGCTTTACACAAGGCATGACTAGCAGGTACCTGCATAGAGTTATAGAAGGCATATGCGAAAATGGAACCATATGGTGAAGAAAAAAGGAATTGAAATAAGAGTTATAAGTGCAGCAAATACATACGAGCTTACATGCTAAAATGTCAATCTCTTGAAATGGAGTATTATAAGGCACGCTCAAATGCAACAGCTTGACCGGGAGAAAAAAAGCAACTAAATGACCAGATATTTTGATGGATGATAATGCAACGATTTCAAGGAAAGATTAATAGTGATGAAACACTGTGATCCATATGTTTCACTACCCTCAGCAACAGACTCGGGATCTGACTAGCTGTTACAGATAGTATTTTTTAACTAAACTTCACCCTGAAAGGTCAATCATACATGACCCATTACTCAATAATCACGTGATTTCTGATGCACCCCGGCAATTGGATGCTGTCACAATATATAAACAATAAAGATCTCATTAAGTTGACTCACTCCCTTCAGTTAAGTCCTACCAAAGTTCCCATGTTCAATTTCGATTCCACAAAATGCTACGTCCACTAGGTTAACCCCAGAACTTCAATTTTACCAAGTTCCTATCTATATTTGCACACTTGAAAGCATCTCATGTAGGCATGGGACAGGGAGAAAATCTCAAGGATAAGACAATCTCATACCCATTAAGTATGCGAGTTGCAGCTTTGCAGAATTCGAGTGGGAGTCTAATTGCTAACAACTGAAAATTAACATCAAACTTGCTTTCGTCTAACATCGTCCACAGCCAGCTTCACAATACCAACGCCTGCTTAGAACCAAAAAACAGATAATCAGACCATATAGTAACAACTAAATCTCTGGAAGCTTCTGATTCCTATCAAACCCACGGATCCGAGTGGAAGGTCTTTATTTACAGAAAATAAGACTTCGATTTTCCAGCAAATTTAACAATGACGAAAACCAAAAAGGGAATATCCAGGGGAGATTAGTCATGTTAAACGCCAATCTTTCACGGAAAAATAAACATTGTAACATTATCGACTATTTCAATGTAGAAATATAACATCCTCTAAATCCTCCGAAATTAAATTAAATCACCATGAAGAGATAATAATATACCTGATTTAATAAGTGATACCTAGAGCATATAATCAATGATCAATTTTAAAAAACAGTTCTCCGTAGAAACTATCAGCAGTTGCTTACGAGTGTAAATTACCTCAAAAAAATAAAAGTGAAATAGCGGTAAATTATTTTAGGGTTTATAGAAGATTTTTTCCTTCTAGAAAAATCACCGTCATAATATTTTCTAAATACATTTTATTTTTTGACTTCTCGTAATCCTGATTTTTTCTTAATATTTTTTTTTTTTTTTTAAGAAATTGTTCTAAAACACTTTTAATAAAATATTTTAAACAATAATATTAAATTAAATCATAAATAACGAAGAC
>JAODPA010155466.1:0-14624 GCA_025585075.1 Nepenthes mirabilis
GAAAACATAAACATACACATACATATGTATATATATTTAAATTATGAGTTGGTTTAAGAAGAAAATTAAAAGTAATTCATAATTTCAATTGGGTCCTCATAAGATTGGTCATGGTAGTCGAATAAGATTGGCAATTGTGATATTTGTTTAGAAGCATCAAAATGAGAGGTATTTTATAACTTAAAAAATAAAATTGCCATGCTAGAAGGGCCAATGAGACTTGAATGATATATTAAAGAGGTCAGTTGGATATTGAGCTTGCTTTTAGATTTTTGTCATTTCCGTGGTGATTGATTCTCTATATTAAATTAGATTGCATGTATATACTTTATTGGTATTCTATTGATAAGTTAAGGATAATATTTGAAGACTGTAAGGTATTCGAGCAAATAAAATACCACGAGACTTTATAATAGTTTATATTTTTTCAATGCATATTCTAATACAGAGGTCGAAGTAATTGATATTAAGGAGGGACGTTTATAGTCTAATACCCATCATATAGAGTAGTATTTGAAATACCACATTAAAAGAGTATCGCAGATGGCATAGACATACTACAGATATAGCCTCCAAGAAAACATAGGAATAGTGAGAATATTGTAAATGTTAGATAATCTCGTAGTACTTATCTAATTATTGGGGGCGTAAATATACTGTATTTTTCTCACTATGACAAATAAGTGTTATGGAGATTTTTATTATCTCATACGATAGTGATTTCATGTTAACGCGTCTTGGAACCAAATTTCAAACGGGTTTGGGTTACGTTGATCGTTGAATTCGACTCCGTCTATTGAGTCTAAATCCTGCACACCATTAAAATAAATGAGTGGTCAAGTGCCAGTGGGATGTTGTCCCACTGAAAATACTCTGACACTCAAGTCAGTAATACAGCCTTTCGAGAATCAAGAAAGTAAGGGAAAGAGAAATAATAAGAAGAAAGACAGAGAGTGTTTGTGATGACGATTTGGCTCTCATTGAGAAAGGTTAATGTTGTTCGTGAGGAACGTTGATTCTTGTTCCATGTTTCCTGGGAATCATGGCGATAGGGGTGAAGGAGAGCGTGAGCGTCCTGTAAGCGCGAGAGGTTGTGAGGACGCTGTGTGAGCTCTAAGGGGTTCCTCAGAGAAAAGAGAATGTAAGCGTGTGAGCAATTAAAGTAGGTGTCAGAGCATTTTGTTTGTTGAAAGAAAGCGTGCCCTGGAGTTTGGACTCGATGGCCTTCTTATACTTGACAGGCTGAGCATCCTTCCTTAGGCAGGAGTACTTAATTCCAGTGCTCTATTGGACCAACTTCCTTTCTTGGCGTTGGCATTAATGGTGGTAATGGCTCCGCGGGAGGGTTGCCTTACTTCTGTACATTGTAACCGTTAGGATTTACAACAGACAGGGGAGAGAATTATGTGCCTTCCTCATGGGGTATGCGCTGAATCTACTGGTAACTGTTACCATAAAGATTGCCTTTTCGGGAGAACGCAAAATTAGGGGAGAAGACCGTTATTGGCCGCATGGGCGAAATTAGGCTTGGGCCATGTTGAGCTTGGTTTTCAAGTAGTAAATATTCTGGTAAACAGAATCGTTGACTATCTTGGAAGTCGACCGTTCAAGTTGTCCACCCTAGCCATTCCGTCTTTTTCGGCTTTTAATTGGTCAACGCCATGCGTTGACCTCCTGGTGTAAAATGGGCCTTGGTGGTTTCGGGCCGTTACTCCTTTCTGGGTCAGCCTATCCCTAGCGTACCCATCACTGGCCTCCCATGCTGGTGGTCTGAGTTCTGACCCCCAGCATGTCCGTGGTGGGTCATGTGACTTGATGTCTGCCAAGATCTGCTGCTCTGCGGGAAGGAAGCATTGGCCGGAACCTTCAACTGTCTAGGATGAAATCGGGAGAACTTATGAAGGAGGAGTTGACCGGATTCATTAACCGTCCAGGATGAAGTTTGGAGAACTTGCGAAGGAGGAGTTAACCGAATTCATTGAATGTCCAAGATAAAGTCCAGAGAACATGCGAAGTAGGAGTTGACCAAATTCATTGACCGTCTACAATGAAGTCTGGAGAACTTGCGAAGGAGGAGTTGACCGAATTCATTGACCGTCCAAGATGAAGTCCGGAGAACTTGCGAAGGAGGAGTTGACTGGATTCATTAACTGTCTAGGATGAGATCTGGAGAACTGTGGGAGTTTGAAGGGATGCGTTATCACGCCGGCAGACTATCAGTTCAAAAGTGGGCCACGCGTCCGCACGCAGGGGGTTTGTGATCCCGACAATTAATGTGCCAAGGGATCCGAATCGCCGACGCCCTTTTAGGGAGTGACACGTGCCAATAATTATGGGCGTGCCTTTGCAAGATGATTTTTTCCTTTTTCTACTGCTTGCACCCCTTTAAGCATTCCGTCCATTGTATTTTGAACTTTCCACACATGCCTTCATTTTCTCTTTCCTGCAAAATTCTAAGTGTTTTCCTTTTTCTCATTCGTTTCCATGGCTTCTTAGTTTTCCTCCGTTCTTAGCGCGAGTGATGTGAAGGAGTTGTACGTTAAGTACAACATCCCCAACGAGATTACTTTCAGGGTCCCTGGAAAGGAGGATAGAGCCTGTTCCCCTCCTAAGGTTTATATCACACTATACAAGGCCTATCTGAGGAGTGAGCTCCATCTTCCAGTCCCTCAAGAGCTACTTGATATCCTTGTCGCTCTTCAAGTAGCCATTGCACAGCTTCACACCAACGCCGTCCGATATCTCTATTCCGTGTGAATTTTTATGCACCATCACTCTAGGATATTGACGGCCAACATCGTGAGAGTGATGTTTCGACTTACTCAGAGCGCTGATTGGATTTCTCTGGCTCTAAGGGACCTTCCCATCAATAGCACCATTTATGATTCGCTAAAAAATTGAAAGGATCGCTTCTTCTTTGTTCATGTTGTAGAGTCGTGACTCTTGTCCAGGAAATGGGGCAAGGTTCCAAAGGAGTTTGCTGGAACGCCAAAGAAGGTGGAGATTGACGCCATGAAAAGGTGTCGAAACTGGTGAGAAAGCATTCTGGGGAGTTCAGGAGAGATCACCTGGTTTCTCAAGAGAAAACTAAGAAAGTCAATTGAGGTCCTTCGTCTCTCGTTCAGAAGTTTAGGCCGTTGTTAGCGAAGGCTTCTGGGGGAAAAAGAAAAGCCGGAGTTTTGATTTCTGGTGCATCCTCCCCTATTACTGCTCCCCTCAGTCCAAGGCAAAAGAGGACTACAGTTTTGGAGCCTTATTCGACATCCTCCGGGCCAGATTACGTAGCTGTTGGCCTTTTTTTTGAAGCGGGTGACTGCTCAAGAGAGGAGATGGCTCCTGAGGGATTTGAGGCTATTTGGCGTAGTGGAGTGGGAATCTCTGTGATTTTAGCGCAAACAGCGCCGGCGTTGGTGCCGCAACTTGAACCAAGGGAGTCGCTTCCTAAGTCGCAGCCTGAGACGCTGGAGTTGGTTATCTAGCCGCATCCTGAGCCGGATATTGAGCTGTCAGCTGAAGCGGAGGAGGCAATTGTTGAGTTGCTAGCGGAGTCCGTGGAGCCAACTAGCAAGATGCAAGCGAAGCCAGCCGATAAGCTGCATGCGCAGCCACTGGAGTTGGCTAACCAGCCAATGGCTGACCTGCCACCTGGGCCTATTGTCAAGCCAGCCATCATCTTGTCCGTTATTGAGCCGCCAGCTGAGCTTTCTGAGTCGATTTTTGAGCAACCTACGGTGGTAGAGGAGCTAGCTGGTGAGTCGGAAGACTCGATGGCTGAGCTTTTGGAGGAGCGTGCGATGGAGCCTGCTACTGGTCCCGATCAGGAGGCCGATAGGTTTAGTCCTCCATCCCTGAAGTCCTCGTCTTGCGGTAGCCCTGTGAGGCTCGGGCATAGAATCTGGCTGGTAAGCTTTTGTAGCTCTCCCTTTCCTATTTTTTCTCCGTTGTTGTCATTTGATACATGGGGGCCATTGCAAGATGAGAAAGTTGGCAAGGCAGTTACCAAGGCACTATGCCAACGAGACTTGGCCCTCTCCAACAGAGACAAGGAGATAGCCTGATTCGAGAGAGAGTTGGAGCCATAGAGATCTAGGCACCAGGAGGAGGCAGCCACCCTTCAATCTATGATTTTAGGCCTAGAGGCGGAGAACGTGAGATTGAAAGATGAGAACACTCTGCTTACAGGAGCTGTAATGGCTAGTCTAGAGGAGAACATCCTGTTGATGGAGGGGAAGGACGATGCTATAAGGCGTATTGACCAACTCGCAGAGCAGATGTCATCCTTAGAAAATGAGTTCTCTGGTCAGATACGCCCCCGCGAGGTTTTCGAGATGTTGATGGCATGGTTGTGGGAGGGAGTCTACCTTTGTCGACGTATAGCACGACTGGTGGACCCCAACTTTTCAGTGGAACTCTTTGACCCTGCAAACCTTTCCGTCCAGCGTCGAAAGAGCCTCGTGGGATAACTGCCTTCCGCCCCTGAGGCCTTGCTCCTTAGTAGGTTTTGCTTTTCTTACTCCTTGTAATTGTATTGATTTTTATCAATAAAATGCATGTTTTACTGATATTCTCCATTCTCGCATTATTCATTGCCGTTTCCGGCCAACTTAGTGAGTTATGAGCAAATTAGTCATCCGTCCCTCTTGGGTCATTCTTACAAATGAGACTGAGCCTTATAGAAGTTATCAAAGAGGATCCCGTCGCCGGACGGGACTCGCTCTCCGCCTGTGATTATGATCTTGATGGCACTGCTAAAACACAGGCTTAGGAGGCCAACCGTTGGCAGCCGGCATTCTGGCGGTGAGCCTTTTTGGCAACTAGCTTTTGGCGGCCAGCTTTTGGAGGCCAACTTTTGACGGCCAACTTGCCCATGGGTTGTCGTCTGCCTTTACCTGAGTCTTTGCCATGTCCTTTACTCTTTTGCGGGTTAAGGGTTGCTGCTGTGACATTCAAACTTCCATCATAAATGTGTGACACAAGCATCGCTGGGTTCCAAGATGATGTGATTTGAAACGATGCGACCCTTTGATTCGCACGTTGCTCGTTTTAGGTGAGGAGTCTTATTTATAAATTGGCTAGGGTTCTGAGGGTTTTCCCTTGTAGTTTTCCCCTTTGAGTCTTGTTCTATAGCCATTTTCTTCTGCTTGCTTTTCCATAGCTGACAAGAATATGATTAGCATTCATACTCTCCTCAACTAGGAGCCAGACGACATGCCTTCTCCTTCTCATGGTTCCTCTTCTAGGTGGTCATCTTCTGAGAGCTCTTCACAGCCCTTCTGTGCCGCCTGCACCGATCGTCCTGGACTTTCTCGCCAGGTATTTCCTTTGTCATTTGCCCTGTGGGTTTTTTTTTTTTGACGGTTTGTATTTCCCGTTGCTGACACCTTTTTGTTTGTCAGCCTCACGAGGTGCAGGGCGATGTGGTTGAGATTTCCTCCTCGGAGGAAGATGAGGTGACTCAGGAGAGGGAGAGCTCCATTCCTTTGGGCCTGAACTTTAACGACGACAGGCGAGAAGATCTGGAAGCCCATCAATGAGCCTTGGAGTGAATCGCGACGCTCGAGGGTGAGCTGAGGACGAGGCTTTGCCTTGAAGAGGTGGCGCCTGTTCTGGAGGAGCGATTTTAGGACGGAATCCACCTCAGCCACAGGCTTTCCTCCTTGGTGGACCCTCGTTTCCCTATCGGGTTCCTGGATTCGCGTATTGGTGGTGTCATACAGAGATCTGACTTAGTGTGGTACTCCAGTGCTCACGATCAAAGGTCCCGTCGTGACTCACGAGGAGGTTCATTAGCCTCGAGGAGCCGCCACACTGGGTCATGATATCTCGGAACCGTATGGAATCTCTTGGCTCCTTTTTCTTTTTGTGAGACATTAAGAAAAACGTTGAACATACTTTGTGTTATGATGACATATTAATAAATAGTGCTCTGATGCATTGTTTTGTTCAGACAGTTTGTGTCTTCTTTATTGCACTTTTTGTACATGTTTTTCGTTTCTCGACCTGCATGTCATTTCATGGGTCGGCGGACCTGGCATTTTGTACGCATGCCGGCCGATCTGTGCTGCTTCAGATGTTTGTTATACTCTCTAGAGCAGACATATGGCATACCCTGACATTGGGTCAAGGCCGTTCTACGTTCTTGCATGAGTAGTGGCTTGGCATCGTTGAGCGAGACGAACTTGGGAGGCCGCCTTTTGGACGGAGAGCCTTTGCTCCTGATAACCGTCGTTAACTGATCACACTTACTCCTAGCGAAGAAGGTTGTGGCGTGTGCTGGTTGAGCCCCCTAAGATTTTAACTGCGAATGGGCCACTTGGATGATCAATGTTTAGTTCGACCATTAGTAGGCCACTTGGATGACTGGGGTTTTATTACGACCACTCATGGGACGCCTAAATGACTAAGGTTTTATTACGACCACTCATAGGCTGCCTGGATGATCAGCGTTTAGTTACAACCTCTCGTGAGCCTCCTGGATTACTAGGGTTTAATTATGAGAGGGTAAAAATCCATCCGATTTAGGGGTAGTCTAGGTCGTGTAAACCTGCACACTTGCCAAGAGATATAAGAAATATAACGAGCGAAGTGCTCCTACATGCATGCACATGGTTGACTTGCCTATGACTTTACTGAAAGTAACTCCTGAGGTGGACCGCATTTCATATCTAAGGAACCAACTTGCCATTCTGGGTTCGGGGTTTGTATGCTTCGTTTCACAGGACGGCAGAGACTAGGAAGGAATCCTCCCAATTCGGGGAGAGCTTATTCCGGTTAGCAATCTTGCCTGTAGCCTCGATACTTCATAGGACAAGGTCTTCAACCTCGAAGTGTCACGCTTTAACCTTCTTGTTGCAATAGCGCACAATCCGTTGTTGGTAGGCCGCCGTTCACAGCCTGACGGCATCACAGGCTTCTTCTAACAAGTTTAGGTATTTCCAAATTTTTAAGAAGTTACCCCGCAGGTTGAAAGACTCAACCCTAAGACTCGGGAGCCCAATTTTGACCGGGATTTCCGTCTCAGCCCCGTAGAAGAGGCTAAAAGGCAATTCGCGAGTTGGTTTCCTAGGAGTTGTCCAATAACACCACAGGACGAAGGGAAGTTCATCAACCCAGAAGCCCCCTCCGTCCTCTAACTTGGTTTGTGACCTCCACCTGTCTGTTGGCTTGCAGATACGCCACCGAAGTGTGGACCAATCTGATGCCTAGACTGATGCAATACTTGGAGAAACATTTCCTGAAGAATCGGGTTCCGTTGTCAGTCACAATAACCTTGGGAATGCCAAATCTACTGACTATACTTTGACGGATGAACTCCAGAGCGTTATACTCTATGATCTTGGCTAACGGGGTAGCTTCGACCCACTTAATGAAGTAGTCGATGCCGGCCATAATAAACTTCCTTTACCCAGGGGCAATGGAAAACAAGCTGAGAATATCGAGCCCCCATTGTGCGAAGGGATAAGAAGTTTGAAGAGCCCACAATTCGATAGACGACTGGTGGTGAAGATTGTCGTAGAGCTTGCAATTTTCGCACTTCTTTACGAAGTTGAAGGCGTCTTTCTTCATCATTTGCCAGTGATATCCCTGGCGCATAATTTTAAATGCCAGGTTCTTCTCGCCGATATGCGACCCACAGATCCCAATGTGGACTTCGCTGAGAGTATAGTCTGCCTCCTCAAGGGTCAAGCACCTAAGGTAAGGGATCGAGTAGCCACGGAGATGTAACCTTCCATCGACCATGGTATACCAGCGGGCCGTCTTCTTGATCCGCTTTTCCTTGTCCGCATCGTCCGGCAGTGCTGCGTCTGCCAGGCACCTCAGATAGGGCGTCATCCAGCTTTCGGTGTCGGAGATTTGCATCGCATCCTGCTCCTCCTTGCTGGGAGCGCAAAGAATTTTCTCCATATCCCTCAAATACTGTTCCTAGTTTTCGGCCATCACCACCCTAGCAAATTGGTCAGCCTTCCAGTTCTCAACTCTGGGGACATAGACAAGGGTCACCTTGCCAAATCACCTGTTGAACTCCTTCACCTTGGCCAAGTATTTAGCCAGGTGAGGTTTAGATGCCTCAAAACTCTCATTAACCTGATTAACGACCAGCTCAGAGTCGCTATAGATGGTCAGTCATCTAGCCGAGTATTCTTTAGCCAGCCTTAACCCAACCAACAGGGCGTTGTACTCGGCAACATTGTTAGTCGCTGAAAAATTGAGCTGGGGCGAGTACTTTACCTCAAACCCATTTGAAGTTTTGAGGACTACTCCTGCTCCACTGTCAGAGTTCGTAGACGATTCGTCCATGTTGAGGACCCATTTCGGCTCCTCCTCATGCTGTTCTGTATCCTCAGCAGGCTGTTTCTCGAGAATTTGAGTCGTGATCTCGACGATGAAGTCGGCCAGAGCCTGCCCCTTAATGGCGGTATGGGGTCAAAATTCAATGTTAAACTCACCCAATTCGATGGCCCACTTTACCAGTTGTCCAGAAATATCAGGCTTCTAGAGAATACTCTTCAGAGGTTGGTCGGCAAGAAGAATCACGCGATGAGCCAGGAAGTAAGGTCTTAGCTTCCGGGTGGAGAAAATAAGTGCCAAGGCCAACTTTTACACGCGTGGATAGCGTGTCTCTGGGCCCGTCAACGTTTTGCTTATATAGTAGACCGGCCGCTGGGTATCGAAGTCCTGGTATGCGAGGATTGAGCTGAGAGCCACTTCCAACACTGCCAGGTAGAGGTGCAGTTCCTGTCCGTCCTTGGATGACGTTAGCAAAGGTGGGCTGGCTAGATGCCGCTTCAATACATCGAAGGCTGTCTGGTACTCTGCCGACCACCGGTACCCGTTCACTTTCATCGCCCCTAATGCGTTAAAGAAATGTTGATACTTGTCGCCTAACTTTGCTAAGAAACGGGACAAGGCCGCCAGTCGTCCAGCTAGCTGTTGGACGTCCTTGATGTTCCGCAGAGGAGTCATATCCGTGAGAGCTTTAATTTTCTCTAGGTTTGCCTCGATCCATCGCTGGGGAACAATAAATCCCAAGAATTTTTCTGAGGATACTCCGAAGAGACACTTGGCCAGATTTAGCTTCATATTATGCGTGCGGAGTACTTCAAAAAATTCAGCCAGATTGCAAATATGGTCCTTAGTGTCTCTGCTCTTGACGAGTATATCGTCGACGTATACCTCCATATTACAGCCCATCTATTTTTCGAATATCTTGTTCACAAGCTGTTAGTAAGTGGCGCTTGTGTTCTTTAGACCAAAAGGTATGATCATGTAACAGTAGTTGCCTTGGTCCGTCATGAACGAGGTGTACTCCGCATCCTTTGGGCTCATCCGGATCTGGTTATAGCCCGAGTATGCATCCATAAAGCTCAACAGCTCGTGTCTAAATGTCGAGTCCACTAGGACGACGTTAGAAAGCCAATCCGGGTACTGGACCTCCCTGATGAAACCGGCATCCAATAGCTTTTTTACTTCTTCCCAGATGGCGATTAAATTTTTCACGAAGTGGTTTCTCCGCTTCTACCTGATAGGCTTGCTGCCTGGATTGAGGTCCAACTTGTGGACCATTATTCTGGTCGGAATCCCAGGTATGTCTGCCGGAGTCCAAAAGAAGATGTCGGCGTTCTGCCGTAAAAACGCGATCAACTCATTGCGCAGTATCCCGGTGAGCGAGCCGTGGTCTGTACACACCTTTTTGGCTCTTCCAATTTTATTGGAATTAGATCGGTTGTCTCATCGGACTGCGGTAGCTGTAAAGTCACTTCGTCTCGATGGTCGAGTTCTCCTACCGATCTGGCGCTGCAACTTGGGGTGATCTAGGACATGTAACATGTCCGCCCAGTGACTTGGTCGCCCAGTATTTCGCCTACACCGCAAGTTGTAGGGAATTTTATTTTGAGATGCGATATTAAAATGATGGCTCCTAACGCTATTAGGTAGGGGTAGCGTAGTATAACGTTGTAAACAGAGGGTAGATCAATCACAAAGAAGGTGAGTGTTTGACTCGCCGTTCTTGGGTATGTACCCAGGGTCACTTCTAACTAGATTGTCCCTTGGACAGGCACTGGTTCATTATTAAGGCCGTATAACGGGCATTCAGCAGGTTTTAACTAACTCTTTTTTAAACCAAGTTTAAAAAACGTATCAAGGTAAAACAAATCATGCGAGATTCCATTATCAATGAATATTCATTTCAACTGGTAGTCGATACTACATCTGAAATGATGGCAGATACAACTAGGGGGTTGCATAGGGAGAAACTACATGCTCAAAGTCATCATTACTAAAACTAATGACGTTATTCTCGGTGCGCTGCTTCTTCTTCCCAATATGCTACTCCCTATGGTCCGCCGAAGTCTTGGCAGGCCGAGTCATAATTATATTAACTACTCTTGCCGTAACCCAATTCCGTGGAAGAGACGATTTCGGACCTTC
Organism: Nepenthes mirabilis; assembly: GCA_025585075.1. Classification (NCBI taxonomy): domain Eukaryota; kingdom Viridiplantae; phylum Streptophyta; class Magnoliopsida; order Caryophyllales; family Nepenthaceae; genus Nepenthes; species Nepenthes mirabilis. The sequence continues at coordinate 10,432 of JAODPA010155466.1, forward strand.
ACCGCCTGCTGTGCCAAAGCTCTGGTCAGGGTTCTTGACGAACCTGGTAAAGTAGTCTCTGCGGATCAGCTCTTTTATCTCCCGTTGGGGTGTGTTGCAGTCTTCGGTGGAGTGTCCGGGAGATCGATGGAAGTCACAATACTTATCTGGATTCCGTCATTTCGCTTTTTAAGTAGTTTTAGCCACTTAAGTAACTTCTCACCCTCGGATCTCCATGAGGACGTTTGAACGCGTGTTGGTCAAGGGCGTTAGGCTGATTGGCCCGTAATCCTTGTGCTTTCGACAGTCCAATCCTGTGGTGCTTTCGACGGGAGTGATCGCCACCGCTATACTTCCTCTTTCCCTCAGTCGGGAAAGAGTGAGGCTATTCGGTCCACTCGGGACGCTTAACCTCATTGGCCTCCTCGGCCACTGCGTAGGCTCTTATAATAGATTCCGCTTTCCAAAATGTCTGCAGATTCTTATACGCCAGATGCCCAAAGAAATCTCTATGCGTCAACGCAGAGATAAAACTGTCCAATTTCATCTCTTCCGTGAGTCTGGGGATCCACCTAGCTTCTGCTACGAAGTGATCTAAAAACTTTCGTGGATTCTCTCCGTGCTTTTGCTTGATATGCGATAGGTGCCAAGGCTACTTCTCCTCTTGGCGGCTGGAGGCATACTACAACAAAAAGAGGTCAGTCAACTCTCGGAAGCTTCGGATTGAATCCGAGGAGAGATGATGGAACCAAATGCGTGCATCCCCTTTTAAAGTAAGTGGGAAGCAATGACACAGGGCTCCGTCCCCCAATCCTTGCAGACCCAGATGGGTGCAGAAGTGGACAAGGTGATCAACAGGATCAGTGCTCCAATCGTACGAGTCAAGGATTGGTATTTTAAATTTTATGGGCATGGGACGACTCAAGATCTCTGCTGTGAAAGGAGATCTATCCAAATCTATCGCGCACTCATCACGGTTCCAGATTTTCTCCCGTCTTGGATCTACTCGAGTTATGCCTACTGATCTTTTGGAGTTGAGGAATGTTCTCAACTCCGTCCCTCCTCTGGTGTGGCCAGTAGCCGACCGACTGATGCCTTCAATGGATCTGACGGTCCAGGAGGCTCCTTCTTCGACCCGGGTCCTTGATTCTGCCCCAGTATATCGGGGGTTCTTTCACTCCGAACTTTCATCCGGAGTCATGCTGCTTGAACGCTCCCTAGGCCTTAGTTGTCTTTGGGCCTGTGAGGGCTCCGGCATCTGAATGTCGGCCGACCTTCTAGATTTCTTGGCCGGTTTCTTCTTCCTTTGGCCTTCTCTCTTGGAGGCCGCTGCGGGGGCTGCTGTTGACGGAGCCCCTGCTGTGCGTGCTCTTTACGGGAGTAGAGTATTTGGAGTATCTTGTTCGTACTCTTCATGTACTCCACTAGATTTTGGAAGAAAAGTACAGGCACCTCGTTGACCATCCCGTTGATCAGGGTACCAATAGCGTGGACCTGGTTGAGCGAGGTTACGTCTCTGGCAAGCTCGCTGGCCTGTGTCCTCATGTTCACCATTTTAGATGATGACGTGGGTTCTGAAGGTATGGTTGAAGAAAGCATTTGAGCAAGGTGGTATGCTTTTTGTAAGCGTTTCCCACAGACGACGCCAATGATGCATCTTAAAACCAAACATTGAACCGATTCGGGTTACATTGATCGTTGAATCCAACTCCATCCACGGAGTCTGAATCCTACACACTACTAAAACAAATGAGTGGTCAGGTACCGGTGGGATGTTATCCCATCGAAAATATTCTGACGCTCAAGTCAATAATACAACCTTCCGAGAATCGAGAAGGTAAGGAAAAGATAAATAATAAGGAGAAAGACAGAGAGTATTTGTGATGACAATTTGGCTTTCGTTGAGAAAGGTTAATGTTATTCGTGAGGAACGTTGATCCCTGTTCCAGGTTTCCTGGGAATCGTGGAGCGTGGGCGTCCTATAAGCGCGAGAGTTTGTGAGGACGTTGTGTGAGCTCTAAGGGGTTCTTCAGAGAAAAGAGAATGTAAGCGTGAGAGCGATTAAAGCAGGTATTAGAGCGTTTTGTTTATTGAAAGCAGGCATACCCTGGAGTGTGGACTCCATGGCCTTCTTATAGTTGAGAGGCTGGGCATCCTTCCTTAGGTAAGAGTGCTTGATTCCAATACTCTACTGGACCAGCTTCCTTTCTTGGTGTTGGCATTAATGGTGGTAACGGCTCGGTGGGAGGATTGCCCTCTTTCTATGCTTTGTAACCACTAGGGTTTGCAGCAGACAGGGGAGAGAATTCCATACCTTCCTCGTGGGGTGTGCGCTGAATTTATTGGTGACCATTACCATGGAGATTGGCTTTTTAGGGGAGTGCAAAATTGGGAAGAAGACCATTGCTGGCCGCGTGGGCCAAGTTGGGCTTGGGCCATGTTGAACTTGGTCTTCAAATAGTTAAGAGTCTCGTCAACAGAATCGTTAACCGTCTTAGAAGTTGACTGTTCAAGTTGTCCGCCGTAGCCTTTTTGTCTTTTTTGGCTTTCAATCGATCAACGTAGGGCATTGACCATTTTGGTGTAAATGGGCCTTGGTGGTCTCGGTCCGTCACTCCTTCTTGGGTCAACCCATCCTTGGCGTACCCATCACATGTTGAGTTAATATTCAGATTCAATGAAATCCATTTTAATTCCTTGATATATAGTTGGTCTTATAGCTCTTGGCTCATGATTACAATATAATATTGAATTTTGGACAGTTATTAGTATTGTATGTTATCATTAATTTGTATACATTTGATATTATAGTTTGAGATGCTTACTTATATTTTAATATTATTAGTTTATTTACTTACTAGATATTTGGATTACTCTTATATTTTCTTCACTCCAAAAGAAATAAAAATATTCAAAAATTTTGAAAGTGATCTATATTTTTAATGTTTAAAGTAAATAAATATATACCAGCTTAGGTAACCATAAAATTAAAAGTCATTGAACTCTGATCATAAAATATAGAAAACTCCACATCGAGTGGAGCCTATGTGTGGTTGGAATAATATACGACTCAAGAAGCCATTGTCCTAAATGAAGCAAGTTTTTTGGGTTGAAATCTAAGTTCTTGCATACCACAATGAAAACAAAAAAGTTAAAGAGCTTTGAAAAATTATTTTAGAAAGATTTTTCTAACGTTCAAATCAGTAAAGATAATAAATAATCTAAATGACCAATAATTAAGTACGAGCACGGAAAAAAAAATAGGCTGAATTATATATAATGAAGTGGAAAGTAGAGTCTAAATATTGCTCTAGTATCTCTCATTTAGGGGAATAAAGAGGCTATTGGATGGCTAATTGTGATCCCGGGTTGGCCTTTCAAAAAGCTTAAAGATTGCTGTATAAACCAAGACATGCCCTTAGTCGAGGACTATAATATGATGGACGTAAAATGACTTGTTCCGAGCTTTTCTCAAGAGGGCCAATAATCTGCTCTCAAGAAAGCTTGTAGACTGAGTTTCAAGAGTTTAAAGTCAAAAAGGTCAAAAGTTGTAAAGTTAAAAAGTTATTTGCCTGTCTGCGTCGTTCTCTTTTTGTTGCAAAGTTTTAAGTACCGTAGAACCAAGTCTTACAAAGGAAAAAACGACTTTGATCGTGGGATTGGATTTGAAAAAGATGTCGTGCATGGATGTGTTGACCGACGTTTTTCTTGTTTATCTTCTGTTTGTACTATAGTGTAAACATAGAACATGACAAATTAATTGGGGTATGGGCCACCCAATATTTTTTTGGACAGAGGATTAATATTAGAGATGCTAATTAAGTTATATCGTCTGTAGCATGGTGCGACCTAACATAGCTTATTATGAATAGTCTTGGATTATATATAATACATTCAAACAAATCATACCAATTTAGGCTGCAAGTGAGCCGACCCATGACACAATTGGATTATGCCTGCCTGTTATCAGACCATGCTTGGCATGACTTCATGGTCATGTGACCGTTGTCATGTGATCGTTAAAGTTCGACGGTGACATGACCATTGCATCCAAAAATTAGAACTATATCCCCTTCCTTTCCCCGGGATCAGAAAGGCTCTATCTCTTAAAGAGATGGAACCAATTTTCTCCTAATTTAAAACGTTTATATTTAAATGAATGGTCCTAAATTAACTATTTTTTTAAAATATAAAAATATTAGTTAAAATTAATT
>JAODPA010155477.1:0-14622 GCA_025585075.1 Nepenthes mirabilis
TGATGCGTACCTGAATCCGACTTCGAACATATTCGGATTCTTCTGAATGATCTGAACCGGCTCTGTTCACTGTGTGCGAATCCTGCACACCACTAAAACGAACAAGAGGTCAACGTTAACGGCGGGATGTAATTCCACCGAAAATACTCCGAGGCTCAAGTCAGTAAAACAGCCTTTAATGGAAGGAACTGAAAAATAGAGAGAGCAATGGGAGAGGGATTGTTTGAGTGTTTGGCCCAGATGTAAGAGAGACGCGAAGCCTTCTTGAATCTGGGTGGTGGGAAGGCAGAGAACGGCCGTAAAGACTCGTTCGTTGCCTTAGAGCTTGATTGTGTTCAAGAGTCTTGCTGCAGAGAGCCAGAGATTGATCCTTAGAACACTTAGGGGTTTTTCTTTGTGTTAAGGCAGACGTCAAAGAGAGTATCTCATACAGCCTCCAAGATCGTGTCAAAAAACATCCAAGAAAGCGTGTCCTGGATGGTGAATTTAGGGCCTCTTTTATGGCAAAGATGGCGATCTTCTTCCTTTGGAAGGGATGATCGTCCCTGTGATCTACTGCTGGCCTTCCTTTTGGAGGCTGATGCTTGTTGCCCAATTGTGGAGGATTGTTTCCTTCTGAGGCGGTCGACCACTTTTCCAGTTGGTTTCTTTCCTTCCCAACATGTTACCGTTGGGGTTCCTTGGCTGGCGCAGAGTTGGAAAGATCTGGCGCCTTTCTTATTTGAATGGCGCCAATCTTGCTGATATTCCTTTTGAGATCGTGGAATATCAATGCTTTCTTGGCTCTCGCACAGAGATTGTACCTTTTCAATTTTCATTTTGAAATTTGAATCTTGCACTCGCTCATCTGCCCGACGTCGGCCATGGCCGGCCTTCTGGGGGCCTCCCCTGATCCTCCTCAGGCGACCGCCTCTCTTGTTCTTCCCTCGTCCTCATCTCCTTTGATCAGCGACACAATCTCACTAATTCATCCCCCCTGCAAAGCCGCATGCGAAACCTAAGCCCGTTCTCTTCCAAAATGACGGTGTCTCCGATCCCCCCCACTCTAGGGCTGATGTCGTCACGAAGACTGGGAATGGGCTGTGTTCTGAACTGACCTTTTTCCCTCACCATGCTCCTGGTTGCTCTAATGGAATTCTCTCCCCTCCGCCTGAGGTTATCGAACAAAGTAACCAGGTTTGGGGCCATACCTTGGTCGATCACTTTCTTGACACTCCTCCCCATTTTATGGCTGTGAAGGCTGTAGCTAGAAAGATTTAGGCCCGTTTCGGACTTCTGCACATCGCCGGAAATGAAGTTGGATTTTTCTTCTTTCGTTTTTCCACCGAGGAGATGATGGAGAAATGCCTGAGTGCTGGACCATGGACGTTCTCTGGAAAAGCAATATTTTTGAAACGTTGGTCGCCAGGTTTGGCTTTGACAAAGGTGGAACTCCAACGCTTCCCTATTTGGATCAAACTTTCAAACCTGCCGATTGAGTTATGGTCTCTCGCTGGGCTAAGCTGGGCTGCAAGTGCTATTGGGATTCCTTTACTACTAGATCCCAGGACAGCTCGAATGGAGGATGTTTCCTGCGCAAAGATCTGCGTTGAAGTTGGAGTGGATGATCCATTTCCTAATTCCATCGCTATCCAACCATGTCCTGATTCCAAAGTCATTTCAACGGTGAATGTGGATTATAGTTGAAAGCCAACTCGCTGTGTTCGGTGCAAGCAAATTGGTCATGTTGAATCTAATTGCCCACCCAAAACTGCTTCCAATCATACTGGTAAATTTCGTCCTTGGCCTTCAAAACCTGCCCTTGACGATTATGTTAAATGTGACATTGTTAAGCTTCCTGAAACCTCCCCAAATAAATCATTTGCCCCCAGCTGTTCTGTCTCTTCCACTTCTCCCCTTTCTGTGGATGCTGGAGGCCATTTGGCTGAGCCTCTGATCGATGCTGAAGGTGACAGAGCTTTACTTGAAGTTCTCTCACCTTCTGAGACTGTGCTGGTTCCCCATGCCTTTTCCTGTGCTGAGCAGAAGGAATCCCAAATCCCTTCCTTTGATGACTCTGGTCTGGTGTCCATTGACCGTGATATAATTCCTCAGCATTTGGACCCCATGCTGGGCAATTGTGCTTTTTCTAAGTCAATCATTGAAGAAGACTGGTTAGGAGCTCTTGACATCTCTTACGGTTCTGCCAATTGCCCCTCCTTGGCTCACGCTGATCAACATCCCCTGGGCCCTGCCAGTTTAAAGGCCCCTTTGGTTGTTTTTGGCCCCTGTCTCCCGGATTTCTCTGCTCTTGAGCCAAAATTGTGCCCTTCGGATGATTCTGGTTGCTTGGATGGCCTTCCTGGTGTGCAGATTAATGATCTGGAATTTGATCCTGGCTCCGACAGTGATCCAACTCCCATTTCAATCTCTCGAATTATAAAAAGGCATGGTTTGGTGTCTTCTAAGAATGGCGGTACTGCCCCTGCCTCTGAAATCTGTACCGGCCGGGCTGTGGACTATTCTAAAGAGAAATTTTTAAATGTCAATGAGGCTTTGGCTACGGAGTGCGATTCTTGCAAGCCTTCTCGTTCTCGAAAAAAGAACAAATCCAAAAAATCCAAGGCATCACCCCGATCTTAGGGGTCGTGCTGGTAGTTTCTGTAGGTTTTGTATGGATCAAATAAATCCAGCATTTGTTTTGCCGGTTATTTTGTGTTAGATTGAATATCTTGGTTTCTGATATTTATGTAGTGCAGATGGTTTCTGCGGTTTGTCGATTTTGAATTGAGGCCGGGTACGTTTTTACCGACTTTGATTTGGTGGCTTGCATCGGGCTTGTTTGCCAAAATGCCGATTTTGATTTGGTGCCCCTAAGCCGATTCTGAATGCCGATCTCATCCTGTGTGCAAAATGCCGAGTTGGATTTGCTACCCAAATGCCGATCTGGATTTGCTGCCCTAAAGCCGGTCTGGTTATGCGGCCCATTTGCCGATTTAGAATTGAGGCCGGTTATGTTTTTACCGACTTGGTATGACAATTGCTGAGGTGGTCTTACAGGTGCCAATTTGGACTGCGCTTAAAATAGCCGTTTTGGATTGGAATGTGAAATGCCGATTTCGTTTTGCATCTCAAATACCGATTTGGACTTTAATGTGAATTGCCAATTTCGATTTGCATCCCAAGTGTCGATCTCGCTTGCTGTAGCTTCCGATTGCTATGCCCGATTTGGTCTGTGGAAGATGACCGGTCTGGGTTTTGGTTGGATGGCTCTGGCTGAAGTGGATGATGATGCTGATGTGGATTCTGGTCTTGCCTTGGTGAGCTGCTGGAATTCTGTCTCCGGGTTGCTGCGGCTGGATTCGCTGGGATACAGCTGTTGGAATGCGTTAGTCAATGTACGGCACCTGCTGTGATGGAGGGTGCCGATTTCAATTAAGGTTGCCGTTTGGGGCTGGAGGCCGGATGGGCTCTGAGACCGGTTGGCTTGCTGACATGGAATGTCACCTGCCATTTGGCCAGATCTGCAGATTGCATGCTGGACTTCTTTGCCTGTATTGAGTGGCGGTGCATTTTGTTGGCCCAGCTGGACCTGATTGCTCGTTGCGGCTACACCGTGCTTCTTTGCCGAAGGTGTGGGGCTGGAAGCACGAGCTCTTGCCTTGAATTGGCATGTTTTTTTTGTTGTTTAGGATCTGCTTTACTGATCTTAGAGTGGTTTGTTTGTACTGTACGAATACCAACATTTTTGTTTTTTTGTTGGTTTATTTCGTTGTAGCAGAGTGCTCGGGGCATGCCCTAGCAACTATGGTTTATCCCCAAGTCGGAATAACACTTAGAGATAAATCATTACTTGTAAATTTCTTTTCTCCCATTAATCAAAATCACTTACTTACAAAAAAAAAAAAATCGTGGAATATCCTTGGAGGGTCGTGGTTGGCCTTTTTATGATTGGTGGGCCTAAACGGGTCAGGTCCGTTACTGTAGAAAGGCGTTATTTGGGTCCAATGTATAGGGAGCGGACGGTCAACGTCTGAGTTGACCGTCAGTGGTGTTGGCCGCCTTCGTAGAGAATGAAGGGAGAGCGGTGGGCGATCAACTGATAGGCTGTGAGTCAGAATGGAATAGGCCCATCACTGTAGCCCAACAAAATTGGTCAACACTGACGTTTGTGAGTAAGCTGGCCGCCAGGACGGTCAACGGCAACGTTGACAGTCTTCGGGCCTTCCTGTTTTCGGGCCCATTTTCTTGCTGGGCCATCAGAAATGTTGACTGGCCTTTCTGGGCTTCTGTTGACCTTTTTTTGGGCCAGCCCATTACTGGTATACCCATCACTAGCCCCCCATACTGGTGGTCAGATTTTTGGCCTCTAGCATGTTTATGATGGGATGCCTTTTCTTGCTTTGAGAATATCGTGGAAATTCCTAAAAAGCGTGAAGTAGAGTTTGACCGGAATTGCTGACCGTTTTGGCCAATCCCGGAGTAGCAGAATTGTTGACCGTCCTGGTCAATTCCGGAGTACCAGAATTGTTGACCGTCCTGGTCAATTCCGGAGTACCAGAATTGTTGACCGTTTTGGTCAATTCTGGAGTTCCAGAATTGTTGACCGTTTTGGCCGATTCGGGAGTTCCAGAATTGTTGACCGTCCTGATCAATTTCGGAGTTCCAGAATTGTTGACCGTCCTTGGCCAATTCTGGGAATGATATTAGGCGTTTCCTTTGGAACGGCTCTACTGAAGGGAAGACAATTGCAAAAGTTGCCTGGTCTGATATCTGCTACCCGAAGGGTGAAGGAGGGCTTGGGATCAAGAACCTGCAGGCCCAGAACAAAGCCCTTGTATGTAAACTTTTGTGGCATATCTTAACAAAGGACCCTGAATCGGCCTGGTCCTTATGGATCCAAAGAACAAGAATAAAGGACCGATGTATTTGGACACTCAAAGTCCCCGACTCAGCTCCATGGAGCTGGAAAAAGATCATGAAACTTCGCCCCTTCATGTGCTCTCACGCTATCAAGACCATTGGCGATGGTACCGACACGTTTCTTTGGCACGACCACTGGCACCCTATGGGTCCGCTTAGCAAGGCCTGCTCGGACCGCATTCGTTTGGTCACGGGGCTTTCTTGGGATGCAAAGGTTGCTCATATTATTAGAGATGACCATTGGGCATGGCCAAATCCCTATGACCAGGAGGTATCTTGTCTTGCAGAAAACATGCCCCCTTATGCCCCCAATTCTGAGCGTCGAGATTTATTGAAGTGGAATGGGAGCCCAGATGGTTTATTCTCCTCAAAGTCTACCTATCTTCTTTTCCACCCCCCCAAACCCATACTGATTTGGACAAATTTAGTCTGGGGTTCCTCCCATATTCCTGCCCATGCTTTCACTCTTTGGCTGGCATTACGTGGTAAGCTAAACACTTCTGATCGCCTTCACGGGGTCCCAATCCTTTCCTATAAATGTATTCTTTGTGGTTTAGAAGACGAAAACCATGAACATTTTTTTTTCTCCTGCCCTTTCACCCATTCCATATGGAATACTATTCAAAGGAAAGCTGGCTTTCACTGGCCTTATCTTGATTGGACCCAAAACATAAATTGGGCTTCTCGCCAATGGAAAGGAAAGAATTTTCTTGCCCTGTCTAAACGTCTGACCCTAGCGGCTACAATCTACTTTATATGGAGAGAACGGTATAATCGGACTTTCGAAAAATCCTGCCCACAGGATTTGACCCAAATATGCTCTTCGATTATAAATGTTGTCCGGGACAAGTTGAAGGCCTCTCTGCCTAGCACCTGGCGTCCTTCCATTCCTTTTGTGAGGCGCTGGAATTTATAAAAAAAAAAAAAAAAAGAGGGGTGGTGGTTCCATGTAATGCTCCCGCCTTTACCGTTTGCTCGTTTTTATACACTTTGCAAAGGGTCCCTCCTTTTGCGCTTGTTTTACTAATACGTGTTTTGGTTTTCCTCGTCTTTGTATGCTTCTTTTTCTGCCCATGTGGCGGTCTAAAATTGGAGGGGCGTGAAAAGGTGCTTTTCTAGCTGGGTCTTTCTCAGGCTTTCCCAAAAAAAAAAAAAAAAATCCCCCACGTTTTGGCCCTGCTCACTGTGGGTAAAAAAAAAAACATTATTTGTTGCTCTTTTTCACCCTTCCTGGTGCGTTTTGATGTTTCCCACGCTTGGTTGTGGCTTTCACCGAAGCTGTAATCGCTGGTTATTCCGATGATGTTTGAAGCGTGGTGCCTTTGTACTAAAGGACATGGAGCTGATGGAGTTTGCTGTTGTTTTGACAATTAATGCTGGCTATTTGCTTGCTATCTGGTGCTTGTGATGCAACAGGAGCAAGAGTTGCATGGTTCTAAACTGAGATATGGCCTCGGATTATGCGCCATCGCATGGCTCAGTTTGTTTTGCTGATACTGGTCTCGTTTTGACTGATGTGTATGCCCTCCTAGTGCAGTGGGCTGTATGCCTTAGCGATTTATGACCTGAGGTATGGATTACCAAAATTTAGGTGAACTGATGTTGTGGCTGATCTCTGATGAACTTTCATGGCCTGACTCCAAGCCCTGGTATGCTGCTTACTGGATTGGGGAGCTGCTGCTGTTATAGTGAACTCTGGCCCTGAGTCTGCAGTTTGCTTGGCCCAGGGATTGCCTTTGATGGTGGATGCCATTCTTATCTTGAGAAAGCCGAATGGGTGTTGTGAGCATACTCTTCATAGATACTCTGGTGATGCCACTGCAGGATTTAGTATCTAATTTTGGATGCAGCTGTTGGTTTCTAGTGATGGTTCGGTACATGCTAGATTATAAGTAGACAGGCTTTCTGTGCTGGACAACCTTTGCATTACTGCTGGATGCTGAAGACAGTGACTGTTGGAATTGAATGTGGTACTGGAAGCTGCAGTTTATGGGTCGATTGTTGTGGAAGCCAGGAGCTGTTTTTTCTGTCCTGCATTTGAGTGGTGTTGATTCAGCTGCCTGGTGTACTGTAACCCATTATGCTGTAGCTATATTTGATGCATGGTTATCTTGGTAGCTAAAATTCTTTCAACTGTTTCTACTGTTTATTAAGCTGTGATTTGAGGCTGATGTTGAGCATGCTTGATTCTGAATTGCTCCCAGTTGAGTGTTTGCCCGCGGTCCAGTTTGACTAGGGGTATTTTGTGTGATGTTTTGCATGGATGGTTCTAAAGGTGCAGAAGTAGCTGATGAGAAAAGTTTGACAGCTGCTTTTGGTCTGAAAGAGAGGATAGTTGCTGAGAAGACTGAAGATCCCATTTTCTATGCTGTGGTGATTTGGGTGGTCCTGTAAATCTGGTTGACGTTTCGTTTGGCGTGGTTGTTTTTGCTTATAAAGATATTGGATCTGGTTGTTTTGATCCTGGCAGGGGTGTGCACTGGGAGTTAGATTCTGATGCGGTCGGGTTGCCTAGAGGTGGATTGGGTGAGCCCTTCCAGCGCTTGGCAGTGCTTGAAATGTGGAGGTGTTTTGAAGTTAGAATGATCTGTGAGTTGGCCATGAAGTTAAAAATGTCATCATGGAACCTATAGCTGAATGTGGATTGATATAAACGGTTGCTGTGTGATGCAATAATCTGTGTTGAACCTGCTCTGTAGTGGTAGTGTCTTGATGCTGCTGGTGCGGTTGACGTTTTGCTGGTTTCTATTCTTCTTCCTTAGGAGTGAGCTGCTCAATCTGTAAAGCACCTCACATGTCTTTCGCTGCTGCAGCATCTTACCTGTACAATAGGAGATGCCAGTTGAATGTGATTTACCTCATTGTTGCTGGGTCTCTCGGTCTCCGGTAAAGCAGCGAGGTGAATCTAGTTGTGTATCTACGGTCCCAGGTGCTGATTCTTCTACTGTGTGTGTACCGCTGCGTGGGTGGCACATAAATGCTGCTTTCTTGGCTTTCCAACAGCTGTGAGTTGGGTCAGTGAATCTTCCTATGCTACCAATTTCAACAAAGTCCTGATGTTGGAGGTGTAGCTAGCATTGAAGAAGCAGGGAGCAGCAGCTGAAAGCTAGCTCTCTAAATTAACTTTGAACTGGTTTTCTTTTTGCTGTCTAGTGTCCCTTAATGGGACTCTCTTGATTGTCTTTTGGTTGATCGGCTATTGCCTTCGCAGCTATGACTAAATTTCAAGTCGAAAAAACACTTGGAATTAAATCATATGGTGTAAATTTTTATTTTATTTTTTAATACAATTGACTTACTTACCAAAAAAAAAAAATTTCTGCTAGCTTTTGGCCGGACTGCAAGGCAGAAATCGACACGTGTCTTTCTTTGGTTGGGAGGAGATCCTAGTCATTAATGCGCCAGAGATCCGTCCTTTTGCAGGGCCAATTGGAGAAGCGACACGTGGCAGTCTCGACGGTGTCATTTATGAGGGGTTTCTGCGTCAGAGCTCGTCCTTTTGATGGTCAAATGAGGAAGTGACGCGTGGCGGGACTGACGGTTTCCTTTGCATGCTTGGCGTTTAAGTTTCCCGTCCGTTTTTTTGAAATCAGTTACGCTTCCAAACCTTTGTCTTCTTCGTTCGCACTTCTTCAAAAGAAACCCTAAAGCTCCTTCTGATCATGGCTTCCGTGGCTGATTTCTCATCTGATCTGAGAGAGAATGACAGCAAAGCTCTGTGCATTGAGTTTAACATTCCTAAAGGGATGGCCTGGAGGGTCCCAGGCAAGCACGACAGAGCCGCTTTTCCATCGGAGGGCTACATTACTGTTTACGAGGCTCACCTGAGGAGTGGCCTCTGTCTGCCTTTGCTGGAGGAGTTGGAGTCGATCATGGAGGCTCTTCAAGTGCCCATCACCCAGCTCCATGCCAATGCGGTAAGGTATATTTGTACGTTATGTATTTTTGTCCGGAAGCTCAAACAGAAATTTAGGATGTCCGGCCTTAAGGTCATATTTAAGGTGACCCAGGGGGCAGAGTGGATCTCACTCAGCCCCCGTGCGGGAATAAAAATAAATAAGGCCATTTATGACTCCCTAGAGAATTGAAAAAACCGGTTCTTCTTTGTGAAAGTGGGAGGGGAATGTCCTATTGCGAGGAACTGGGGCAATGTTCCAGAGGTGCACCTTGGTGCGCCGTCTGTAACGGAGAGTGCCGCGTATGCATGGCTAACAAAGGCCATACGGCAAAATCCCGACGAGTTCAGAAGGGACTTCTTGGTCTCTCGGGAGGAGACTGAGAAGGTTGAATGGGGACCGCCGTCACCAGTTCAGAAGCCGCACCCTCCGATTAAAATGGTGAGGCCTGAAGACTCAAGGGTTGTGATCATCCGCCCAAGGCCTTCGGAGGAAGCCACTGAGAGGGTGACTGGCACGCCCTCATCTTCCTCTTTGCAGATTGATCTTGTGGCTTCCGGGATATGCGGCGGACCCGGCAGCACTTCTGGAGCGGAGAGGTCCATTGAGGACAGGCCGGCGGATGCCGGAGGAGTTATTTTGGCCCAGCCTGCGGGGAAGTTGGTTCCAGGCGCAGCCTGGATGGGATCTGCAGAGGAGCCAGCTCGTGATGTGCCCGAGGGTTCACGCATTTATATTGTGGAGCCGTCGACGAGGGCTGATCCTCCAGTAGCTGCTCCAAGGGCAGCCAGGAAGAAAAAACCCGCCGCGACTACTCTAGTGGCTGCAGAAGAGGAGCCCGCCGCTGCCATTGATGATGATGAGTTTTTGGATCGCATGTTGGATGAGGTAGCGGCGTGTTCGGTGCGAGAGGATGCTCTTGGCTCGACACCTCCGATTCCACCATCAGCTGGGCCAGGCCTGGAGTCCAGACCTGTGAGGTCCTACAGGAAGACTTACGAGGTATGACCTCTGCAACTGCTCCCTTGTATTTCTTCCTTATGTTTATAAGCTCACACTTTGCTTTGGTCCTGTGCAGCCAAGAAGATTGGCCTCAGCTATCTCCCGGAAAATGGAACAGCGCGATCGCATCATTGCAGACCGGGAGGCTGAGATAGCCTGGCTAGATGCCAAGCTGGCCGCCTCAGGAGGAGAGCTCCGTGAGCAGACAGCTGCTCTTGAGGCTGTCATGGCGGGCGTGGAGACAGAGAACGCCGAGTTGAAGGCGGAGGTTGCTGAGCTGAAGGCGGAGGTTGCTCGCCTAAAGGAAGAGGATGGCCAAATGAAAGCGAGCAACAAACGCCTCGCAGATCGAGCCGCCGCCGCAGAGAGCGAACTGGCTACTCGGATGAGCCTCCATGAGGTCGGGGGCGCACTACACGCCCGGCTGTTGGATGGGCTCAACATTGGACGTCATGTCGCGCGGTTGGTCGTTCCTGATTTCCCAGTGGAGTTCATTAACCAAAGGAATCGCGCAGCGCAACGCAAGGAAGATCTGGTAGGAGAGCCCCGAGACAGCCAGGTTGGTCCGCCAGCCTTGTAGCCTTTTGTACTTCCTTTTGTTTTTTGGACCGTATATAATTGTAATATACTTTTGTGAGCAATAAAACGGAAGTTCTTTCCAGTTTCGTGTCTTCTATCTTTTATTGCTTCGTGTATGCTTATGTTGTTGCATCAGGCGGCCAACCTGGTTGGCCGGCAACTGTTGCTTGGCTGCCTAAGGGGCTGAGCCCCCAAGCTCGGCAGGTGGTTGCTTTAACCAGCCTTGCGTTGTTGTCCAAGTGAAAACTTGGGCAATCAGTGTTAGAGAAAGAACGCTTCTCGTTATTGTTTAATCACGCTATCCTTTTGTCGAGAAGGTTAGTGCGTGGGGTAGCCAACTTGGTTGGCTGGTTGCCTAAGGAGTAAGATCCTTAAGCTGAGCAGGCGGCTGTAAAAACCGGCCTGGTGGCGCCGTGCAAGTGACGACTTGGGCTGTCAGTGTTGGAGAAGAAGTGTTTCTCCCTTCGACCATCGTTGACTGACGTTGCTGCTCCCCGAAAGGAGGTCGTCGCGTGTGCCATTCTTGCCCTCTAAGGTTTTCAGACCGCTATGGGCCACTTGGATGACCAAGGTTTAGTACGATCGCTATTGGGCCGCTCGGATGACCGAGGTTTCAGACCGCTCATGGGCCACTTAGATGACCAAGGTTTTAGACCGCTCATGGGCCACCTGGATGACCAGGGTTTCAGACCGCTCATGGGCCACCTACATGACTAGGGTTTAAGACCGCTTATGGGCCACCTGGATGACTAGGGTTTCAGACCACTTTTTGGGCCACCTAGATGATTAGGGTTTAACGAGAGGGTGAAGACCCTCCCGACTTAGGGGCAGTCTAGGTCGGGTGGATACCTGCAAGGCAAACGTAGTTTACACATGCAAGACCTAGGATCCTATATGCTAAGTAAACCTCTTATTTTACTCAATTAAACAATCATACGAATGAATGCACATAGACGGGTTAGTATGTACCTGGGCCTCTTATTGGAAGTAACGCTTCAGGTGGGTTGCGTTCCATGTTCGTGGGACCAACTTTCTGTCCTGGTTCCGGAGTTTGTATGCTCCGTTGCGCAGGACGGCAGAAACAATAAAAGGTCCCTCCCAGTTGGGAGAGAGTTTGTTTCTGCCGGCCAGCTTGCCTGTGGCCTCGATGCCTCGTAGGACCAAGTCCCCAACGTCGAATTACCGGGCTTTCACCTTTTTATTGTAGTACCGGGCAACTCGGTGTTGGTACGCTGCCGTCCGTATTCTGGCGGCGTCGCGGGCTTCCTCCAGCAAGTCCAAGTCCCCAACTCCACCCTGAGACTTGGAAGCCCGATTTCGACCGGGATTACCACTTCAGTCCCGTAACAGAGGCTGAAGGGTGTCTCGCGCGTTGGTTCCTTCAGGGTTGTACGATAAGACCAGAGGACGGATGGGAGCTCGTCAGCCCAGGAGCCCCCGGCGTCCTCCAACTTAGTTTTTAATCCGTGGAGTAGCGTATGGTTTGTGACCTCTACCTGCCCGTTGGCCTGGGGGTATGCCACCGAAGTGTGGACCAGCTTGATCCCAAGGCTGGTGCAATACTTGGTGAAGCGTTTTTCCGAAAATTGGGTCCCGTTGTCAGTCACCACAACCTCTGGGACGCCAAACCTGCAGACAATGCTCTGGCGAAGGAACTCCAGAGCATTGTGTTCTGTGATTTTCGCAAGCGGGGCAGCCTCGACCCACTTAGTGAAGTAGTCGATGCCCGCGATGATAAACTTTCTCTGCCCCGTAGCAATGGGAAATGGGCCGAGTATATCAAGCCCCCATTGTGCGAAGGGCCATGGAGCCTGAAGTGACTTCAGGTCCGCGGACGGCTGGTGGTGAAGGTTTCCATGAAGCTGGCAGCTTTCACATTTCTTCACAAACTCAAACGCGTCCTTTTTCATCGAGGGCCAATAGTAGCCCTGTCACATGATCTTGAAGGCCAGGTTTTAAGCGGTGAGGTGGACTCTGCAGTGCAGCCCTGTTGTGATCCCCTATCTGCTGCTGTCACTCACCCAATGGTAGCTGCAGCTACGTTGGTTTCACCTCCTAATTTGTCAGTTGAAATTGATCCTGATTTTACTCCCGATTCTATCTCTCGGATTGCCCGAAAATATGGCTTGAAGCATTCTGATTCAGCTGGACGGGCCATTCCTCGCCCTTGTGATCCTTTGGATGTAAATCCTTCCGTTGTGTCATTTGCAGGGTTCGTGGCTGCTGGGAAGGGAGACCTGAAGTTGCCAGTCACTACTACTTTTCCATCCCTTTGGGATATGGGGGAGTTGCAACATAAAGAATGGAACAGGGCAAAGGCTCGTAGACGCAGATTATAATGATTATGCTTGCCATTTGCCTGGTGATAGTGCTGGTGGTGCTGTAGGATGCTGAGGATGAACGCCTCGGTGGTAGTCCGTACTGCTTGCTTGGTTCTGGCTTGTTGTTTCAATGGGTTTGGCTGGTAGATTGTGCAGCCGGGTGATATTTGCTTTCCTACTGAACTCTGGAAATGTTCATGAGTGATTAGCTAAATTGCTGCCCTCTGGGAGTGTCCATCGTGGCTGTGTTGCAAGCTGCCTTGGGAGTGCACTTTACTGCTTGGTGCAGCTGGAGCCTTGGACAAAAGGCTTCATAAATTTTGCTTTTCAACAGCCGAAGAAGGTTGCTGCTAGATTTGTTGCTGAAGCATTCTGCTGTCTCACATGCTGTGTGCTACTGCCGTGCCACTGTATGCTGTTGATAATGTGATTCAAGTGCTGCCCTTGCATCTGCAAATTGCTGCTGTGATTTTTTCTACTGCAGCCCCTTTTGATAATTTTATGCTGCTTGTATTGTATGAATCCCAGCTTTTTATTTCACTGGTTTCATTCGCTGTTTCAAAGTGCTCGGGGCATGCCCTAGCGGCTATGATTTATCCCTAAGTCGGAAAAATACTTGGAGATAAATCATTTCTTGTAAAATTTTTTCTCCCATTAATCCAAATCACTTACTTACCAAAAAAAATTGAAGGCCAGATTTTTTCCGCCTACGTGTGATCCACAGATCCCGAGGTAAACCTCGCCGAGCACGTAGTCGGCCTCCTCGGGAGATAGACAGCGGAGATACGGAGTTGAGTATCCGTGGCGATACAACCGCCCATCAACTACTGTGTACCAGCCGGCTGTCTTTTTAATTTGCTTGGCCCTTTCAGCGTCCTCTGGGAGTGATCCGTCGGCCAAGTATCTAAAGTAGGGCGTCATCCAGTTTTCCGTTTCAGAATTCTGCATCGCCTCCTGTTTCTCTATGCTCGGAGTGTTCAGGACCTCCCGCATGTCCCTCGAATATTGTTCTGGGTTCTCGGCAGCAGCTGCTCTAGCCAGCCGGTCTGCCTTCCAGTTTTCGGCTCGAGGAACGTGAGCTAGGGTCAGTCTGTTGAAACCCTGGATGGCCTCCTTTGCCTTTGCCAGGTATCTGGCCAAGGAAGGGTTGTTTGCCTCGAAACCCCCGTTGACTTGGTTGACGATTAGTTCGGAGTCGCTGTGAACCGCCAACCTCTTGGCAGAGCACTCCTTTGCTAATCGCAAGCCAGCTAGTAGGGCTTCGTACTCAGCGACGTTGTTGGTCGCTGGGAAATCAAGTTTCAGGGAATACTTGATTTCGAATCCATCAGGGGTCGTCAGGATCACCCCTGCTCCACTGCCACTGTCCGTGGACGATCCGTCTACGTGGAGTGTCCACTCTGGGACCTCGTCGGGCAGTTCTGCGTTTTTCGCGGGCTGTTCCTCGTGAATTGGGGTCGTGGTCTCAACGATGAAGTCAGCCAGAGCCTGCGCCTTTATGGCAGGTCTGGGCCTGAATTCGATGTCGAACTCACCCAATTCAATAGCCCACTTCACCAGCCGTCCAGAAACGTCTGGTTTCTGGAGTATGCCCTTCAGTGGCTGGTCAGTAAGGACCACTATGCGATGCACTTGAAAGTACGGCCTTAATTTTCACACTGCGAAGATAAGTGCCAGCGCCATTTTATCAGCGCGCAGATAGCGAGTTTCTGGGCCGGTCAATGTTTTGCTTACATAGCAGACCGGCTGCTGGATATCGGATTCTTGGCGCACGAGGACGGAGCTGAGGGACACTTCCGATACGGCCAAGTAAAGGCACAGCTCCTCTCCGTTTTTGACTAGCTGTTGTGATTCTTTCCCCGATTTTGAATTTCTGGCACTGTTCATCTTCTTCCTTCGTTTCCGATTTTGAATTTCTGCCC
>JAODPA010155488.1:0-14621 GCA_025585075.1 Nepenthes mirabilis
TATTTCGTAATAACATCATTTTAATATCATAATTTATTTATTTGTCATAAAATATGAACAATATATTTAAACCAATAATTTATAATGCTTGCGTAAAATCATGATATTATGAAAAATATGCAATATTTTTACACAAATCTCATAGTTGGAGAATTAATAAGAGTTAGGTACACTTGCATATGGTTGGATCCTCTTTTCCCTTTTTCTTATCTGCTTCGCAGCTCTGCCGCTTTGCTTCTCTGCTACCCTCTTTTGCTGCCGCGCCGTTGCCACTGCTTTCTCATATTTATAGGCACAGCTTCCCCCATTCTAAAACTTTCTAAAATTTTTGAGAGCATTCCGAATTCTGGAAGCTTCTGAAATTTTCAACAATTTTCTCCCACGTCAGTCGAATAATCTTTCCGTCATTTTTACCTATTTGGGTATTTTATACATCCCATCATTCCTATCGGCATTTTACTCCTCCCGATATTTTACTCTACCGGTTAATGACTTTTCCTGCATTTTTAATCATTTTAGTAATTTGCCCATATATCGTCTTTTTTCTATCAAACCGTCATTTCTACCTATTCCCGATAATCTTATTCATATCGATAATTTTACCCATTCCACCCATAACACCATCCTGGGTATTTTGGCCATACCGGGCAAATTGCAGCATTTTGCCCAAATGCATTATTCCGTCGACAAAATGTACCATTCCAACATTTTGCACCAAACCGAATATTTTGATCAAATTGGCAAATTGTGCCATTCAATCCGTTTGCACCATTTCGCACCATTCTAGGAAAATTGTTCATTCCAGTCATCTCTCTTCAAAATTCATACGGGCAATTTCCTTTCATGCATACCGGTCAAGCATACCGACATTTCTTCAAATGAATTTTTGGTCATTTATTCCATACTGATTATTACCTTAATGCATACCAGTCATATAAATCGGTAATTTTTGCCTGCCCCGGTGCCATCTTAGTTGGTCAACGCATTGACCGGGCATTCCATACCGGTCATTTTTCCCTTCTTGCCAACCGGCTATTTTTGCTTCAAGGCATACCTAATTATTCCTTTCGAAATTCATACCGGTCATTGTATTCAATCCATACCGGTAATTTCTTTACATGCATACTAGTAATTTCATCTTATTATGCAAACCGGTCCTTTCATGCCTAATCCCATACTAATAATTTATCACTTTTTGACTTTTTGTGCAAACCAGCCGATATATCCATTTCGCCCCAAAGTACCCATTCTAGGAAAATTGTGCAAATCGGCAAATGGCACATACTAGGAGTTATCTCCTTAAAATGCATTCCGGTCCTTTTTCATACGAGTAGTTCCTCTCACAAGCATACCGATCGCTCCTTTTTAATACCGGGTCAATTGTCATATCGACAAAGTGCGCCTACAAGCACTTGTGCATTCCTGCCATACCAGTCATTGTCATTCCGCCTGAAACACTCATGCTTTCCAAAATACCTATTCAGTTATTTCTCTCACTAGCGTACCGGTTGTTTAAGCATACCAATCATTTCGCTTTCTTGGTGATTTAGCCGATCAACTTTTTGACTAGCGATTTTGGTTTCCGGCATTTTAGGCAACCCTCCTTTATAGCCGATCCTCCTCTTTTGATTTTTCTGGTCAATACTACATTGACCAGTTATTTTTCCTTCTTTGGATTTCTGCTGGTCAGTATGCTGTTCAGATATTTACTTTAGCCGGTCAACGGGTGTTGACCAGGTGATTTCATCTTTGCTTAAGTCATTTTTGGCCGGTCAACAAAGCATTGACCAGACATTTTCCTTTATGGGTGACCGATTATTTTGCTCATTTGGAAGCCGGTCGATTTTGTGTTTTAGCGGGTCAACTCTTTAACCGAAAATTTGGGCCCTTTGGGCAATATGGCATTTTGACAATCGGTGATTTGGGCATATAGCCGGTTACTTGACATTTAGTTGGTCAACAGGTGTTGACTGGACAATGTTCCTTACTTATTTTGGCTGGTTTACAATGCACTGGCCATGTTGCTTTCTGATCTCCATTTTGGCTGGTCAACTCAACATTGACTAGTCATTTTCTCCCTTCAGCTTGGCAATTTTCCTCACTTTTTTTTCCAAATCCACTTATCCCAATTATATCAATCTTAATGGTATTTACTTAATTATTAAAAGTTACAATGTTTTGAAAATCAGTACCTTATAAGTAGCCCTTGAAATACTTGTTCTTTTGCATATTATAAAACCAAATGCTCCATTTCCTTCTTTCTCACTTCCTCATTATTTTTCCTTTTTCTACATTTTAAAGAAAGTTATTAATTTGAGTATTGAAAAATATATTGAGGAGTAAGTTTTGTATCCTTTAAACCCTTAATTAATATTGTGGTGTGCATAATCTGAATCAATAATTCAATAATTCAACTCGAATTAATTTGAATCATAGTTCAAATTTTAAGTACATGTCAAATACCATATAAATAGACTTTCTTTCTTACTCCACCTGCATTTGCAAATAAGTTTGATGGGTTCAATGCCAGATGAGCCGGCTTAAAACCCAATCTAGCAAATGAGGCCTAGGAGATGGAAGCCTAGTAGAAATCCTCTTGGTTCAATATCCGACAGATGCAATGGTTGATCTGGCAGGTAAGATCCAAAACCACCCAACAATAAATGCCATTTATGGGTAATCAAAGTGCAGTCAGTTACCACAATTACTGGCCAAAAACAGTAACAGTTAGACTGTTAAATATAGGTAGCGGTTACACAATTAACCCCCCTCATAACTACAGAGGCATAACACCTAGAAACAGTCGGTTGGCATCCTACACTATAAATATACTTTCTCCTCCACGAGGAAATGGAACCAAATTCGGACATGAATCCTTAGTAAGAGGTGTTCAAATACTCTGATGCCAACCAAGAAAAGACCAGCCACTTTGCCTACGAGTGCCAACTCTCAAAAGCTACTCTTCCCTAAGGGTGCAAAATTATCAAAGCCGATTTCCACTGAGTGCATCACACAAAACCCAATCCTCTATTACATGCTCAATTTCCTCCAACTTGCATCCTTGGATTTGTAATCCTCCATCTTTCTATTCAACTTAGAAAGATTTTTGATTTGAATGTCAAAAGATATATCGGAAAGTGAGTCCTGTATACCTCTTATCTCTAGTTTGTTTATTGTGATATGTAGGGTCTAGATTTTTCAGAGATGAATATCGGACCCACTTTAATTTAACCCATCAGGTAAGATCAAGTGGCTCATTAATTAATATGATAATTCGGATCCCAACACATATCATAGTTAAATGGACTTAATTGATAGCATATTGAACTTTTAAATTTAAATTTGTTATAACCAACTACTTAGTAGGGTGCTAGCAGTACCATAGCGCCTGAATTGATGTAATGACCCAATTTCTAGAACATAGTAAATCGTAGTCATTAAATTAATATACTCAATATAATTAAATTTAGGATAAATAAAATTAAAAAAATTAGAAATTTCATCATAGTGTAGGTGGATGTAGGGTTGGGCTCGCCATAGGTTCGAACCCAACAGAGGGCGCTAAAAACAGATTGCTCCGAAAAAACTCGTGCACGCTGTTGGCTCGAGTGCCCAAGGAGGTGCTGAAAACAGAATGTATTGCACTCGCCACTCGCTCGAGCGCATAGGAGGCACTGAAAACAAAATGGTCTAGGCTCACTGTTAGCTCGAGTGACCTGGGAGGCACCAATTGTTCCTGTAAGGTACCGTCTTTGAAATATTGTAAATTTTAGTAATTAAGTAAATATTATTAATATAATTAAGTTTGGATTAAATAAAATTTAAAAAATTAGAAAATTAGCCTTAGTACAGTAAACTGTAGAGTTGGGCTCATTGTGGGCTTGAGCCCAATAAGAGGAGTAGAATCCAGATCCATCGGTGCTCACCAGACGCTCGCCACTCACGATTGTTCTTCGCCATTTTTATGCTTTCTAGTAGAAAATAAGAGAGAGGGAAAGGGAAGATGAGAGAGAAAAGGGGAGATAGAGGCCCGCGAGTTTGATTCCGTTCGAGAGCCAGTTAGAAAGGTGATAGTTCAGGCCGAGGCAAGTACACTCATACGCTCCTCTTACATTTTCTTACACTTTAGCTTTATTTCGAGTATTCTCATTTCGATACCTGATTAAATTTATATTTTATACTTCTCATAATCTAAGCATACATCTATGATTATTTGGAGTCTAAATTTGTAGTTTAGGCACGATTTCGGATATCGAAAATCCTAACCCTCACGGTGAGCATGAAATCCCATGGAATCTTTTGGGATTTTGATTAATTTTGGACTAGAATTTTATTATGCATGACTTGGGTAAGTTAATTTATTGGTTGGATATTCAAATTTGTGGTTATGTAAGAAAATTCATTCGTGAAGCCCTTTACCCATGCCTATACACTATTTAAGTTTCGATTTGGAGTTTAATGTATAAATTGACTGAGGATTATAGTTACCCATGCCTTGGATTCAATAACTTACCCATCGGATGTCCAAAATTTTGAGAGTTAATCATATGTGTATCGGTATACTATTCAAATGCACTGTTCATGTGCACTATTCACAGGTACCATTCACCCAAGGATGTCGAACGATATTTTATGTAATTTTTCTATATTTAATTGCTAATTAAGTGATATGTATATTTGTATAAGTCTCAATTGAATAACTTGGAAGTTTTGGTATGTCCAATTGTAAAGGTAATTTGCATCCGAAAGCTCTAAAGCCAATCTACTCTTCAATGGCAAGAATTCCAAATCTCTCTTCTATTTATGATATTCATATGAAAGTAAAGTTATGGAAAGACTTAAATTCGCAAGCAAGATTATAAGGATATAAATGATTTGAAGGGAGATTCCACATCTGAAATTTTGATGGATTTGAATCTCCAAAATAGAGATGTCAGGAATAAGTTATGTTTCTAAAAGAAGTATGGTGGAACCCTCCCTCAAAATAACAAGTAATCTTGAAATTAGAATAAGGTGTAACGGCCTAGATTCTAGAACATAGGAAATTCCAATTATCAAGTCCTTATAATCCGATCAACGCCAGTTGACTGAAAAATATAATAAGAAAAGTAAATCGGCCTTAAGATAAAAATCAAGTTCAGCCCTTGCATGAGGAAAAGAAGTCCAGATTTCCTTGATGAAAATCGAAACCGACCATGAGCGTGTTTTGAAATCGGGTTTTATTCCATTAAGGGCCGGAGTACATTATAAGGCTGAAGTGGTCTTAAAGGATGGAGTGGCTTTGTGTATTGGAGGCCGGAGTAGATTATGAGAAAGCCGGAGTTGATAATCCGGTCAATAGGTGTTGACCGAAAATAGTGTAGAGGTAATTGAATGTGTTTACATGAAAAAGCTAAATCCTGTTAAGTTCAGTGAACTAGGAATTAATTAAAAAATCTAGATCCCGTTAAGTTCAATTAACTAGGAATTAATGAACTCCTTGGAAAATATAAAACCATAAATGATCTAATTAATAAGGAAACTTTTAGAAAATGTAGAAGCCATAAATAAGAAACATTCCCTCTTGGATTGCCAATCATTAAATAATGAAACATTCCCCCTGAATTGCCAATCATTAATAGTCATCAGACCTAAAGCCTATAAATAAGAACTAGAGGAGTAAGAAAAAGGTATGCAATAGAATTTCTAATAAAGGGAAGCCAAAAGATCAAGACAAAGCAATAAGAACTAGAGGAGTAAGAAAAGGCATACAATAGAATTTCTAGTAAAGGGAAGCCAAAAGATCAAGGCAAAGTAGAAGAAACCCAGGCAAGAGTAAAGATCAAGGCAAAGTAGAAGAAATACATGCAAGAATACTCATCCCTGTTTTTAAAGTTCTTGATTATGCATGTTTGCTACGTAAGTATATATGATATTCTTATGAAATTTTGTATGTATGATGTTTGCTCTGTTCCGTTGATTTAATGATATTCAGGATGTTCGATTTTGGTTTTGTTCTGCTTAAAGTCTAATTATTTGTCGAAACTTTGATAATTTCATGTTTAAAGAAAAGTACTCCGTCCATTTGAGAAAAGAACTTCGTTTTCTTGAAAAAGAGCTCAACCCTTTTGAAGAAAAAGTACTCCGCCCGTTTAAGAAAAAAAGCTCCGCCCTTTTGAAGAGAAAGTACTCCGCCCGTTTAAGAAAAAGAGCTCCGCCCTTTTAAAGAAAAAGTACTCCGCCCGTTTAAGAAAAAAGAGCCCTGCCATTTTTAAAAGAAGAATTTCGCCTTTTTGAAAAGTACTCCGTCCATTTGAGAAAAGAACTTCGTCTTCTTGAGAAAAGAGCTCCGGCTTTTGAAAGAACTCCGGCTTTTGAACTCTGGATTTAAAGACCTCCGGTTTTAAGGAAAATGGACACCGACTTTTAAGAAAACAACTTTGACTTTAAGAAGATTAAAGGAAAAGTTATACAGACTTTAATTAATGAAATTAAAAACAAGGCTAATGTATGTAATCCGGACAGCAAGTGGAGCTCTATGACTTCCGACTGTTAAACTATGATGGATGGCCATTAAAAGACATGAACTAAGAACCGAGTTTTTATTAAACTTGCTGTTAAAGATGGATGAAGGATATCGGAGTGACACTCGAGGACTGCCTCCCGGGCCACGGGGGGAGACTTTTGGTGGCATAAGATTTTTGGACTACGGCCCAATATGCCGGGTTAAAGGCATTACCTCCCACCCCAGTGAGCATAATGAGGGGATACGGCCTTAGGTTGTGGGGTTATGCATAACCCTTCCTCGATGTTGTCCGCTCCCGTCCAATCCCTAAAGATGATAAGAATCTCCAATGGTTTTTATAAATTTTTCGAAGACATGATAATAAGATAAAGAATAAGGAACTAAAGAAGAAACGATATGATGATTTTTGTCTGTTAAGTTATGTTATGAAACTATGTTTGATCCGCTTATATGTATATGCTTACGTTTTCTATATGTGAGTATTCTGCTGGGCTTTGTGGCTCAGTCCTACTATTTTTAGATGAAGAAAGGCTTATGGAGGACGAAGTCGAGTAAGACCTTATGATGTAGCTGACCGGAGCTGATTAATGAAGAGTTTAATTTATTTCTTTTGATGTTTTTGAGAAGACTTGTAAATTAGTTCCGTTGTATAAGAATCTATGAATGTCAGTATGTTTCCGTAATTTCTTTTTGGATAATGATATTGGAAAAGTTTAGTAAGCATCTCAGACTTTCAAGTCCGGTTAACTTTAATGTTGGCCGGCCTGATTGAAATCGGAAGGCCAACTCATGCAGCTCGGCCTCAAACCATCCTGTGTCAAAGAAAAGAAAATTTTTATTGTCCACCTAATTATTTTCTATTAATTTATTTTAAGGCAAAGATTTAGGCTTGACGGCGGCCTTATGCGACGGAATAAGGCCAGTCCGTCACATAAGGAGAGGAATCACCTAAGGAGAATCGCTTCTTCTGGGGAGACATAGAGTTTTGTTATAATTAATGTATTGATATATAGTAAAAATTATAGCATATTATTATTATAGTTATTGTTATGTTTCTGCAGATGACTTATGGATTTAGTTCTACTTCTATGTTTATTTGGATGTTTTGGATTTTATTTAGGCCTAGACGGCATCTCTATTAGATCCAACGCAGTAGTTGAGAATTGTTATGTTAGAGTTATAGATAATATGGCATTTGTTGATCTTGTGTACGTGCTATGGATGAAAATATTAAAGTTGGGATATTAATATGTTTATTAAATAGGTTGCATATTTTGATTTTAGTCTAATTGTAGAGAAAATTCTGTCAAAATTTTTATAAATTTTATGTTTTAATCGTTTGGGAAATTTGTATTTGATTAAGTAAGAGCGACTAACGGAGAGTTTTTTAATTATAAGGATTTGTTCTGTTATAATTGGTATTAGAGAAAGAGATACCTTAGGTTTTGATCTAAATCTCATGCGGAAGCTTAGGATTGATTAAGATTGAACGAAAAAGTAAACGAAGGTGTAGGAAGATAAGTCAAATTGGAAAGCCTTGGGTATTTCGGTGTATATATGTTAGATGAAAATCTCGTTGGGAATTTAGTATCTGAGTTAATTAATATTGATTTCAGGTCTATACTAATCAGTTTGGGTTTAAGGTTTAGGTTGAGCTACTCTAAATTGAGACAAGATAAGGATAGATAGGATTAAATAGAATGTTTAGGTTTTGGCCCTAAGAGTTACATCACGAATGCATTGATTACCCCTCAGTCTAATCTAATTATCTGAGGTTAATTAATATTGTGATATTTGTGGTCATAGGAAATAGCATGGCTACTAGATGAGGGCCTTCCTTAGGGTGTTGGTCGATTGTGGGGATAAGGAGAAGAGATTGTTTGAAGACACTTTAAGGATTTGAATTTTATTAATGCCAAGCTAGGGTTTGAATATAATAAGTACCTAATCGAGGACCAAGTAGGAATTTTAGTTCAAGGTTTCAGTTGACCGGCTCTGGGTTAAGGCCTCGAGGTTATTAATCTGCTCAAAAGGAGTTGTTTGAATGTGATAACCAAGCAAAATGAATAAAGCAGAATTGATTACTTGAGGTTAAGAGATGCTGAGGACTTAGATGGTGTTGTGGTAATCTAATGTTTGGAAGGAAATAAGTTGGTGTTGTCTCATAACAGATAAAAGGTAAAGTTAATTTGGATGGTTGATATGAAAAGAATTATGGGTCTCGAGGATAGAGAAATATTGTAGGACATGTTGTTGATGCATTATGAATGAGTATTTCATTTTGAAGGGATTTATAGGAGCATGTTTTATTTAGGGTTAATTTAATTGCATGATTTAAGATTTGTCTATGTTTCCTCAGTTTAGATAGAAAAGAAGTCCGGTGCCTGGGATCGAGGTTTCGTGGTAATAGCATAAGTATTGAGGTAATCTCTATCGTGGTGGAAAGCAACATCCCTAAATCCTCAATATCTCAATACATGCATTATTTGGGACTTTGAATTTATATTTTGTTTCTTAAGACAATTCTTCTTTGGAGGACCATAGATTTTATATGAGTTACATTAAAGTCTGCGATATTCTTGGGTTTATTGATATTTAATCAAACTGATATGACCATAGTGTGATGCCAACTCTTGACATGGTATTTGGGAATATTCCTTAAATAAAAGATTTAGCTGATTATTATTAATCAATAGTTTGAGAATGTGTTAGGGTCAACTCTAATATTTGAGAACTCTGTGTAACATCAGACAAATATAAATTGAATGTTATTAAGAATTTCTCCAAGACCTTTCAGGTAAGTATTATGAGTCCCAAAAGCACCATTTGAGATTCATAAGACCGTTGACGTTATGTAGATTAGTTTTGTGATGATTTCATTAAGAAAATTTTAGAAGCCTAAAGTGTGATTAATTTTATTTGAGGATAGTCCTCTGAGTTAGAAAGGAAAATTAGTTGTGTGCCCAATTAGCGGAAAGAGTAAATTCAGTTATAAAAATGTTAGATTGGGCATGTAATTCTCCAAGGAGTTGAAGGTGGTCTTGTAAGCATTGAATGAGGCCTCCTTAGGAAGAAACAATTGGTGTTGTAAAGGGTATATGGTCTTCTTGGGCTTAGCAAGCAATTTGACAAGTATTTTCCAAAGATAGTAAAGTCGAGAGACATTTGGTTTAGGGATAATTAGTATTCATAAGGATGAGATAGGTAAATAAAACCTTTGAGGAAATCAAGGGTAAACTATGTGTCATTTTGATTTGGTTGACCCTTGATGGGTCTCATATGTTACAGTAAGATGTAATATTCCTTAGGAAGGATAGAATTATGTTAATCTCATAGCACAATAGGGTCTTACCCTATTGCAAGTGGGGGAGGAGCTTGAAAATGAAATTGTTTCACTCATAGTTTGAATTAACCAAAGAGGTTCTTACTTGAGAAAACTGTAGGTGTTGTAAGGAAATATGATATGTAATGAGACATTTTGAGAAAACTTTAGGACTATATTTTTTGTATCTTGGGGATGGTTGTTTTTGGAGTAAGTAAAGGAGGAATCCATATTTAGCATTAGTCCACCATAGGACAAAGAAAGTAATTGAAGTTTCCATTAGAAGGATTTGTGGGCATTACCTTCGGTGATAGTTTTAGTCAATAATTTTAAGAAGCAAATAGTTGTACCACTAAGGAGAGATGATTATGTGACATTGTGAATGGATAAACTTGTCTGAGGATATCAAGGATGAACCTCGATATCTTTAAGAGTAATGGACCTTTGTTTTGGCGAATGATGTTAGCGAATAGTGTCGGGATAATAAGATGTTGTATTCTTAAATTGGGAAACATAATCATTTTAAAAGTACTAGAGCTATGAAATTTTGAAATAAGAAGTGCTTATGATTGTGTTTTAGGACAATTAGAACAACCCACTCATTGTGTGGATTATAGAAGACATATTCGGATTTAATTAGTAGTCTCATTGATATGCCAACGAGATCTTAAGGTTGCTAGTATTTGGGTTTGAGATTTGTGAAAATTGTCTTCATGATATGGCTATTTCAGAATTTATTTTGATTATAGTCACCGTATAATCTAGGTTCCCTATATGAGCTAATGGATATAAGTTGTAAGAAGATCTGGAATTTGTAATATAAATGAAAATGTGTAGGCTCACAACTTCTATAGGTCTCAAGATGTGATTGAAGAGACTGGGAGTGAATGGCCAAGTAATTCAAGGTAATGTAGCCATTGTTAATTTGCTGATGATCACCTATTCTTGTTAATGTGGATTTTGTACATTAGAAAAATGTCAGTTTAAAGACATACCAATGAAATAATGAGAATACACAGTGTTCTGCCTTAGAGGTTTAATTGTGATTTGAGGTTTATATCAAAATTTTGATCAAACTCGATCAGAGAATTTTGGGTGTTAGATGAAATCAAATATGGTGGTGAAATTATAACCATATGATTTATCCAAATAATTAATCAGAGTTACACAGTAATAGTGTGGTAAACCCATATACTCTAAGGTTTAATTTGATGTTCAAAAGAAATAATCATTTTTGACGTTTAGTGTAAATGGAGATAAGTGATCACTAACCCATTTGAGGTTTTGAACAAGGTTGGAAAGGTAATTCATAAAATAGGTTGCTTTCAAACTTGATGAATTTAGATCTTAATAGAACATATCGGGTAGTAAGAGTTAGGACAATTTGAATGATTACAGTTCCCTAGAATAATCATTTAATTGAGGAAATGACTTGGAAACATTCGAGAAAGAAATCTTGGACATCGTTAAATTTTGAGGATGAAATTTCTATCAGTGGAGAATAATTGTAAGGTATCAGTCTCCAAAATATTGTAAATCCTAATAATTAAGTGAATATAATTAATATAATTAAGTTTGGATTAAGTGAAATTGAGAAAATTAAAAAATTAGCTTTAGTGCAGTAAACTGCAGAGTTGGGCTCGCTATAGGCTCGAGTCCAATAGGAGGCGAAGAATCCAGATCCATCGGCACTCGCTGCGCGCTTGCTGAGCGCTCGAGTGCTGACCCCCCGTTGAATAAAATGCCACGTGCGATTCTTCTTCGCCATTTTTCTGCTTTCCACAAGAAAATAAAGGAGAGGGAGAGGGAAGAGGAAGAGAGAGGAGGGGGGATGGAGGCCAGTGAGTCCGATTCCGTCCGAGAGCCAGTTAAAAAGGTGACAATTCGGGCCAAGGCAAGTACACTCATACCCTCCTCTTTCGTTTTCTTACACATTTGCTTTATTTTGGATATTCTCGTTCTGATACCTGATTAAATTTATATTTTATACTTCTCATAATCTAAGCATACATCTATGATTATTTATAGTTTAGGGACGGTTTCGGGCATCAAAAAACCTAACCCTCTCACTGAGCATGAAATGCCACGGAAATTTTGGAGCTTTTAATTAATTCAGGACTAGAATTTGATTATACATGACTTGGATAAGTTAATTTATTGGTTGGGTATTCGAATCTGTGGTTATGTAAGAAAATTCATTTGCGAAGCCCTTAACCTGCACTTGGACACTGTTTAAGCTTCAGTTGGGAGTTTGATGTATAAATTGAGTTGGGATTATAGTTATCCATTCCTTGGGTTCAATAAATTATCCGTTGGATGTCCGAAATTTTGAGAATTAATTGATATGTGCATCAGTGCACTGTTCATGAGTATTGTTTACCCGATGACTTCGAACGATATTTTATGTAATTTTTCTATGTTTAATTTCTAATCAAGTGATATGTATATTTGTATATGTCCAATCGAATAACCTGGAAGCTTCGGTATGTCTAATTGTGAAGGTAATTCGCATCCGGAAGCTCTCAAACCAATCTACTCTTCAATAGTAAGAATTCCAAATCTCTCTTCTGTTTATGATATTCGTATGAAAGTAAAGTTATGGAAAGACTTAAATCCGCAAGTAAGATTATAAGGATATGAATGTTTTGGAGGAAGATTCCACATCTGGAATTTTGATGGATTTGAATCTCTAAGATGGAGATGCTTGGAATAAGTTATGTTTTCGAAAGAAGTCTGATGGAACTCTCCCTCAAAAGCATAAGTAATTATGAAATTAGGACCCGAATTGATGGGTAATGTTCCCAAGCATGTCACTAGTGTGACAGTGGAGACTCAAGGAATTATCCTACCCACTTGTTATAGCAGGTGATACAATGGTCATACCTTAGGACGTTACGGTGGTAATCGAGGATAACTCTATTTCTATTTCTGAATTCTAAATATATGAGATTTTAGAGAAAGCCAAAACTTCTGAACTTCTGACCTTTGATTGTGTGAAGTAAATACAATCTATTCTTGATTATTCGCCTCTTTGGCTGGTAGAGTCTACTAGTCCGGGTCTGCGAAGATGAATAATCATATTTAAGTTATGTCCTAATAAAAATAAGAATAAAATAAAGAAGTAAATTGTGCTCCAAGTATATCCGATCAAGTTCATATTCATGCATTTCCTTTCTACTTAAACTTACTATATTGTTTCTTCTTTTGTTTATGATTGTGCTTACTGAACTATTAGCTCACCTTTACCTCTTCTTCCTTCCAGATATGAGCTATAAGCTAATGTCCAATTAGTTAGAGCAAAGACAGGAATCGCCTAAGGAGAATTGTTGCATCTGGGGAGAGATAGAGTTTTGTTATAATTAATAAATTGATATGTAATAAAAATTATAACATGTTGTTATTGGTTATTGTTATGCTTTTGCAGGTGACTTATGGATTTAGTTCTACTTTCGTATTTATTTGGATGTTTTGGATTTTGTTTAGGCCTAGACGGTATCTCTATTAGATCCAACACAGTAGTTGAGAATTGTTATATTAGAGTTATAGATGATATGACATTTGTTGATCCTGTGTACGTGTTGTGAATGAAAATATTGAAGTTGAGATATTTATATCTTTATTAATCAGGTTGTATATTTTGGTTTTAATCAAGTTATAGAGGAAATTTTGCTAAAATTTTTGTAAATTTAATATTTTAATCATTTGGGGCATTTTTATTTGATTAAGTAAGAGCGATTAATGGATGGTCCTTTAAGGATAAGGATCCGTTCCATTACAGTTCCAGACTTGCGCTCGTCGGGCGCTCGACATGCGCTCGAGCGCCAATTAGGTTTTCAGCCGCTGACCCTCAATTTTGTTTATAAAAAGGAAAGGAGAGGAGAGAGATGAGGGCTCGACCAGCAGGAGTACAAAGGAGGAAGAGAGAAAAGGAGAAGAAGGAGGGATTTTTCGCTACATCCGGTCCGATCAGAGTAAGAAAATCGGTAAATCTGGCTGAGATAAGTGTACCCCAAACTTTATTTTTTATTTTACCATTTTTAATAGTTCCGCTTTGACATTTATTCTCTAAAACCCTCGTCCCCTAAGTTTTGTTACAAATAATGCATGTTTCTCATGATTTTACACTAGATTTTGTATTTACACATGATTATTATGAATTGTGTATTCGATTTCATTGTTTGGCTCATGTTTTGCATTTGATTTATCTCCGGACAGTTTGCCTCAAACCCTAACTCAAAAATTTTGCTTGTTTCTCAAGATTTATTGGATAGATTTTATGTTTATGCATAAATATGATAATGTATTGTTTCAATTTCGTCATTTGGCATGTGTTTTGTGAGGTCCTGAACCTGAAACATGATAATGTAATAGTAATAATAATAATAATAATAATAATAATAATAATAATCAGGATAAGGCTAAATATACATGGAAGAATGAGTTTTAAAAGTGAAAAGAGAGGGAAATGGGCTACTGCTTACTGATCTACCGCCCAGCAGCACAGCGCGTGCCGCACGCGACTGTAGGTGCCAAAAACCAATAAAGCCCCGCTCACTCCTCACCTGTGGCACTCAAGCGAGGCCCTAGCAGTGAGTTGACACTCGCTGCGCGCCTACCGTGTGCTCAAGCGTAGGCCCGATTTCACTTCAGCCGACTGATTCTATTTTTGTTATAAAAGGAGAAGGAGAAGGGGTTTGGGGGACGACTGGCAGAGGCACGAAGAAGGAAGGGAAGTGTGACGGACCGGATTATTCTCCATTGAATAACCTCCGTCAATGGTAACACAACCCTATG
>JAODPA010155499.1:0-14620 GCA_025585075.1 Nepenthes mirabilis
CAGAAAAGCTCAGATGCGCGTTTAGACAGTCAACGCTAGCGTGGACCGTATGGAGCGCCAATTAAGCTGTCAACGCGCTTCCTCAAGATGGTCAACATTTCTGTTGACCGGAAGTATTGTAGTAACAAGCCACGAAAAAATAAAAACATAATATGGGCCAGGCCCAGTTTGGCGGACGTTTCCGTACACGACAAGTAATGGTCCTTTTCTCTGATTTCACGTCTTCCTTGAAGCCAATTTCCTCTAAAAAAGGTATCAATAGATTCGACGTCTTCCCATGAGGAAGGCGCCAGATTCTCTTTTCCTGTTTACAATGGACTCTAACGGTAACAAAAGTGTAAAAGGAAGGCAAACAATTTGGAGAGCCGTTACCCACTCACAAAGAAAATGATCCTGGCAAAATGCACCAGTCGAGCCTTTTTACTTAAGGAAGGCCGCCTAACACGATGCAGGGATAGCACCTTTTTGGCCAAGGAAGATCGCCCTCCTCACCTCTATATAACCCCATAGAGTTTCCACTCTGGGAGGACACGAGCACAGAGACGAACGAAAGACAACACAGTACTACCACAGAGAAATTCTTGAGCATACTAACCTTCATCCCTAAGCAAGCAATCGTTTACTACGGTAATCCCACTCCAAGCCTTCAGATCCCAGAAACTTCACCCACTCCCCGAGATCCGTCTTTTTAAGCTTCCACGCTTTTGAGGACATTGCTTCCCACTTGTTCCTCGCGAACATTGAGCTAGGAAACTGTACTCTCGACGAGTTACGGAAACGTCTCTTACATCTAAAGGCAAACACTCACACCAATCTCAATCTCGTTCTTTACCTCAATTTACATTTCTATTTACCTTCTTGTAATTTGAAGACTTATTACTGACTTGAGCGTTGGAATATTTTTGATGGGAATATATCCCGCTGATATCTGACATCTTATTTGTTGTAGTGGGGTGTAGGGTCCAAACTCGATGAACGGAGTTGAATCCAAACGATCAAGTAAATCTAAATCTGTTCGAAGTCAGATCCAGGTACGCATCATTGGCGCCGTCTGTAGGAAGCCCTTACAAGAAGCCAACTACGTTTCTCAAAAGCCCTTTTTAACCAATACCCTCAATCGAAATGGTGAATACAATGGCGCAAGCAAGCAAGCTAGCCTGAGATGTGGCCTCGCCAAACCAGGACCACACCATTGGCGCCGTGGTCAACGGGGTAGCCGGTGGGATTCTAGCGTCTTTCTTTTAAAACCTAGCAGAGTATATGCTAAACACTGATAGGATACTTCAGATAATCTACTCCCGCCAGGAGCAACCGCAGCTAGGGGTTGCATCGGCGGAGGCCCCCACACCGGCATCCAGACGAGGGGGCTAGAGGAAGAAAGTTTCAGCCCGAAAGCCCGGAAGGCTAACCAATGCTCTCGCACTAGAGTCCTCACATGCTCAAATCCATCTAAGGGGTGAGGAGCGGAGAACCAGCACTACCCTAGAGGAAAGCCCGAAATGAAGGAACCCCAAATACTCCCGAGTAGAATCTAGGCCCCAAGCTCAGGAGGGAACCTATCGGGCCGTTAGATCTACCAGTGATAGCAGCTGCTTCGCAGCTGGACAAGCCAGAGAAAGAACGGAGTTGATGGCATATCTCAACTCTAAAAGATATGCTAATGTCATTCCAGCAGATCTGAAGATGGAGAAGATATGAAACCGTGTCTTCAAAGACGATGAGCACACAGCCAATATCAATAGATCTCCCTTCACAGCGGAGATCCTAAGCAGTCCCTTGCCGGTAAAATTTAAAATTCCAACCATTGACTCTTACGATGGGAGTGTTAATCCCATTGATCATCTTACCTATTTTCGCACCCATCTATGTCTACAGGGGCTGGAGGACGCAGCCATGTGCCGTTGCTTCCCGCTCACCTTAAAAGGGGACACGCGCATCTGGTTCCATCATCTCCCCTCGGACTCAATCCAAAGTTTTCAGGAGCTTACGGATCTCTTCTTATCCTAATACGCCTCCAGCTGCAAGAAGGAAAAGTAGCATTGGTATCTGTCACACATTAAACAGAAATATGGGGAGAACCCGTGGAAGTTCCTGGATCGCTTCGTGATAGAAGCTAGACAGATCCCCGACTCAATGAGGAAATAAAACGAGGCAGTTTCATATCGACGCTGGCGCATGGAGAATTCTTCAGGCACCTGGCACATAAGAACCCGCAAATGTTTCGAGAAGTGAAATCTATCACCAGGGCCTATGCGGCAGTGGAGGAGGCCAACGAGGCTAAACATCTCGATCGGACCAAATAGCCTCGTTCTTTCCCATCTTAAGGAAAGAGGAAGCACAATAGTGGCGATGACTCCCACCAAAAGTACCATAGGATCGGACCACCAGAGCGTAAGGATTACGGACCTATTAGCCTAACTCCCTTGACTAAAATGCGCTCAAGGACTGCAGGACCCTTCAGCGGGAGATCGAAGAGTTGATCAGAAGGAGTCATCTCACCAGATTCGTTAAGGGCCCAGGTCAGAGCTCTAACACTACGGGCGGAGAAGGATCAGGGTCTTCCGTTCTACGAAATAGGGTTACGGTAGGAGTGGTCAACACGATCACCACCTGGCCGATCAAGAATCCGGCTGACAATAAGGACCAGCAAACTGGGAGGAAGAAACAACGCACTATTGACACCATTATTAGTTTTAGTGACAGCGACCTGGCATATGTAGTTTCCCACCATGCAAAACCCCTTGTTGTATTACACTCGTTTCCAATGGTAGCGTTTGACTACCAGCTAAAACAGGTATTCATTGACAATGGAAGTTCTCACAATTTGCTTTATCTCGATACATTTTTAAATTTGGTTTAAAAAAGAGTCAATTAAAACTTATCGAAGGCCCATTGTACGGCCTTAACAATAAGCCGGTGCTCGTCCAAGGGACTGTCTGATTAGAAGTCACCCTAAAAACGTACCCGAAAACGGCAAGTCGTACACTTACCTTCATGGTAGTCGACTTGCCATTTGTATACAATGCAATACTGGGCGAGCCGTGCCCAACAGCGTTCATGCTCGTCACTTCAATACCACACCTCAAAATGAAATTTTCAACGCTATAAGGTGTTGGCAGAATGCTGGGTGACCAAGTCATCGGACGGACATGCTACATGTTCCAAATTGCTCCTAATAACAGTACCAGAGTGGTGGGAGAACTTGACCATCGAGATAAAATGACCTTACAGTAGGCACAGTCTGATAAGGCAATCGACCTAATCCCACTGAATCTGGAAGATCCAGAAAAGTGCATACGGATCGATGGCTCACTCATCGTTGCACTACGCAAAAAATTGATCACATTTCTACGACAAAACGCTGACATCTTTGCATGGACTCCCGCTGACATGCCTAAGATTTCGGCCCGGGTAATTATCCACAAGCTAGGCCTTGACCCGGACCAAAAACCCGTCAGACAGAAGTGGAGAAATCAATCAGTAGAAAAGCTGGTCGCCATCTGGGATGAAGTAAAGAAACTGCTGGATACCGAATTCATCAGAGAGGTCCAATACCCTGATTGGCTCTCCAACGTAGTCCTGGTGAATAAGAGCAGCGGGAAGTGGAGAATGCGCATCGATTTCACCGACGTTAACAAAGCCTGCCCAAATGACAGTTTTCCTTTATTTGGGGTTGACCTGTTGGTGGACTTGACGTCCGAACATGAGCTGTTGAACTTCATGGATGCCTATTCGGGGTATAACCAGATCTGGATGAGTCCGAAGGACGAGGAGCATACCTCATTTATGACAGACTAGGGGACTTACTGTTATAAGGTGATACCCTTTGAACTGAAGAATGCAGAAGCCACCTACCAACGGCTAGTAAACAAAATGTTTAAGAAACTGATCGACCGTAATATGGAAGTTTATGTTGACGACATGCTCGTCAAGAGCAGAACCACAGGCGATCATATCCGCGATCTGGCAGAGTCATTTGGGGTGCTCCGTGAGCATCAAATGAAGTTGAATCCAGCTAAGTGCGTCTTCGGGGTAGCATCGAAAAAATTTTAGGATTTCATCATCTCCCAACGAGGGATCGAGGCAAACCTAGAGAAAATCAAGGCCCTCACGGACATGGCTCTCCCATGAAGCATCAAGGATGTCCAACGACTAACTGGACAATTGGCGGTCTTGTCCCACTTCCTAGCAAAATTTGGTGATAAGTATCAACCATTCTTTGAGGCTTTAAGTGGAACAAAATCAAACGGGTTCCAATGGACGGCAGATTGTCAAGCGGCCTTCAATGAGTTGAAGTAATATCTAGCTAGCCCGCCATTACTAACGTCGCCCAAGGTTGGAGAGGAGTTGTACCTCTACTTGGCGATGTCAGAGGTGTCCCTCAATGCCGTCCTTATACGCCAGGACTCCGATACCCAACGGCCGATCTACTACGTGAGCAAAATATTAACCAGCCAAAGACACGCTACCCGCACACAGAAAAGTTGGCCTTAACTCTCATATTCTCCACATGAAAATTAAAGCCCTACTTTCATGCATATTGCGTCATAATTCTCACCGACCAACCTCTAAAGAGCATTCTCCAGAAACCCGATGTTTCTGGACGGTTGGTAAAATGAGCTATTGAATTGGGTGAGTTTGACATCAAGTTTCGACCAGCCCAGCCATAAAGGCACAGACTCTGGCCAACTTCATTGTCGAGACCATGACCCCGGTTCTTGAAGAGCAGCCCGTAGAGAACGTGAAACAGTGCGTGGAGGCTCCAGAATGGGTATTCCATGTAGACGGATCATCTACGGACACAGACAGTGGAGCAGGGGTGGTCCTCACGACTCCTGACAGGTTTGAGGTGAGTACTCCCTTAGACTCGACTTCCCAGCTACCAATAATATTATCGAATACGAAGCCCTGCTAGTCGGGTTAAGATTAGCAAAAAGAGTGCTTAGCCAAATGACTGGCTGTTTACAGCGACTCCAAGCTAATCATCAACTAGGTTAATGGAAACTTCGAGGCAAACAACCCATACATGGCCAAATACTTGACCAGGGTAAGGGAGGCCACCCACAATTTCAACAAGCTAACTCTGGTCCATATTCCCAGAACTGAAAATTGCAAGGCCGATCAGCTGGCAAGAGCAACGGTGGCCAAAAATCTAGAACAATACTCGACGAACATGAGGGAGGTCCTGAACGCTCATAGTATAGAGAAATAGAAGGCAATGCAGATCTCCGGGATGAAAAACTAGACGAAACCCTACCTGAGGTATCTAGCGAACGAAACATTGCCAGAAGATGCAGAAGAGGCCAGGCGGATAAAGAGAACGGCCAACTGGTATACCATAGTCGACGGACAGTTGTATCACCGCGTCTACTCGACTTCGTACCTCCGATGCCTAACCCCTGACGAGGCGGATTACGTCTTGAGCGAAGTGTACCTTGGGATTTGTGGATCGCATGTTAGCAGTAAAAACCTAGCATTTAAGATCATACAGCAAAGCTACTATCATCCCTCAATGAAAAAGGATGCACTCGAGTTTGTAAAGAGGTACGAAAGCTGCCAACTTCACGGAAACCTTCGCCACCAACCATCCACCGAACTGAAATCCCTTCAAGCACCGTGGCCCTTCGTGCGATAGGGGATCGACATTCTTGGCCGATTTTCCATCACAATCGGGCAAAGAAAGTTCATCAAAGTAGGCATCGACTACTTCACAAAGTGGGTCGAGGCCGTCCCACTAGCCGAGATCACAGAACACAACGCTCTTAAATTCGTTCACCAGAATATCCTTAACAGATTTGGCATTCCAGAAGTCATTGTGACTGACAACGGGACTCAATTCTTGGGAAAATGCTTCACCAAGTATTGCACCAGCCTTAGGATTAGGCTGGTCCACACTTCGGTGGCATACCCCCAAACGCTACTCCACGGGCTTAAGACCAAGTTGGAGGACGCAGGGGCTCTTGGGTAGATGAGCTTGCCTTAGTCCTCTAGTCTTATCGGACAACTCCAAAGGAATCAACGTGTGAGACACTCTTCAGTCTCTACTATGGGACTGAAGCAGTGATCCCGATCAAAATCGGGCTTTTAAGTCTTAGGATGGAATCTTTTGACCCGCAGGGTAATTCCCAGAAGATCCGAAAACACCTTATGTTTACCTTGATTATAAAATGGCAAGTAGAAGAAGTAGAAGGAATGACCGTGGTGGCGCTAGCACGCCCTATGATAGAGAGGCTGCTTATATTGATCTGTTGGAGAGGATGACCAATGTGGTAGAATCCGTCAAGCAAAGACACATGGCTCCGATTCCTGCACCCGAGCGAGCTCCGGCACATCTTGGTCCTATGATATATGATAGATTCACAGCGGAGCGAGCACCGGGCTTCCTAGGAAAGCCTGATCCGGTGGAAGCAGACATGTGGTTAAAAAGGATGAAGAAGATATTCGCTGTGATTGGCTGTAGCGATCAAAAAAAGGTCACCTTTGTGGTATATAAACTTGAAGGTGAAGCTGATAGTTGGTGGGATATGTAGAAGAGGGTGATGGGAGTGCCTGATGATGTCATTACCTGAGAGATGTTTGAGGATGCCTTTCTAAAAAAGTATTTTCCATCCAACCTCCGAGATCAGAAGGAGTAAGAATTTATGAGATTGAGGTAAGGAAACATGGCGGTCAAAGAGTATGATGCCAGATTCACCGAGCTATCCCATTTTACACCCTTCTATGTAGAGGATGAGCAGAGGAAGGTAAAGAAATTCCAGTAAGGGCTACGGGATAACATTAGAAAGTTACTGTTAGTTTAAAAGCTCTAAACTTTTGTCGAGATCCTGGATAGAGTGGTGATTTATGAGAAGGAAGCAGAGACGGAGAAATTCTATGCAAAGAGGACCGCTAGCCGAGTAGGAGTGAATACCGGATCTGTTGTGGGGTCTTCTGGACCGTCTAAAAAGACTAGGACGACTGACAAGGGAAAGAGTGTTGTACCGGCTCAGTCAGTAACCGGTACTAGAGGGTCAGCTGAAGATTGTACCTTTTGTGGGAGGAAACATTCGGGACAAGCATACCGTAAGTTATCAGGAGCGTGTTTCAGATGTGAGCAGCAGGGCCAGCTGTACAGGGACTGTCCACTACCTCCGAGGCTAGAAGGAAAGAAGCCTACTGTCTCGACAAAGGCTTTTACGGTGGTTGTTTAGGATTCGGAAGCATCTTCAAATATCGTGGAAGGTATTCTGTCTATTTGTGGAGTTTCTACAACTATATTGTTTGACTCGGGATCTATCCATTTCTTTATTTTTCTGTGATTTATATGTTGTATTATATCTGTCCCGTGTATTATGGATTGTGAACTGTCTGTGTGTACTCCCACTGGATCTCCTGTGATTACGAATATTATGTATCCGGGATGTATAGTTGAGGTGAATGAGAACTGTTTGGTTGTGGACTTGGTGTTGTTAAATATGGGTAATTTTGACGTGATTCTAGGGATGGACTGGCTGGCCAAATACTATGCCAGTATTGACTGTTTTCTGAAGAGAGTTTGTTTTAACATTCCTAGAATGGAGCCCTTTTTCTTTTAAGGCATTAAGAAAAAGGAGATGCATGTATTGATCTCTGCTTTACATGCTAAGCATTTGATGAGAAGTGGATGTAAAGCTTACTTGATATATGCCTGCACTACTGGGAGTCATAGTGTGCTGGCTGAGGGCATCTTGATTGTTTGTGACTTTTAGGATGTATTTTTAGAGGAGTTACCTAGATTACCTCTACACCGTAAAATTGAGTTTGAGATTATTATTGTTCCTGGCGTTAGTCCAATAGCCCCCTATCGCATGGCTCCGGCTGAATTGAAGGAGTTAAAATTATAATTATAGGAGCTGTTAGACAAAGGCTTTATCAGACCGAGTGTATCTCCTTGGGGTGCACCCGTGTTGTTTGTGAGAAAGAAAGATGGGTCCTTACGGTTCTATGTTGACTATTGTGAGCTGAATAAGATCACGATTAAAAATAAATACCCTCTACCGTGCATTGATGATTTATTTGATCAGTTGCAAGGATCTCGGGTATTCTCAAAGATTAATTTGAGGTCTGGTTATTATCAATTGAGGATCAAGCCAGAGGATATGGGTAAAACTACTTTTCGGACACGTTATGGTCATTATGAGTTTCTCGTTATGCTTTTTGGCCTTACAAATGCTCCAGCTACTTTTATAGATTTGATGAATAGGGTGTTCAAGCCGTACTTGGATAAATTTGTGGTGGTGTTCATTGATGATATCCTAATTTATTTAAAGGATTATGAGGAACACAAGATTCATTTGAGGAAAGTACTTCAAGTGCTCTGCGAGGAAAAAATTATATGCCAAGCTGAGTAAATGAGAGTTCTAGCTCGAGAAGGTGATGTTTTTTGGGGCATGCGATTTCTGATGGTGGCATTTCTATGGATCCCAAGAAAGTAGAGGCTATTACAAACTAGAGCAGACCGGCTTCTGTGACTGTGGTTAGGAGCTTTCTAGGCATGGCGGGATATTACAGGCGTTTTGTAGAGAATTTCTCACAAATTGCTATGTCTCTGAGTTAGCTGCTGAAGAAGGAGGCTAAGTTTGAGTGGACAGAGAAGTGTGATCTGAGCTTCCAGGAGCTAAAGGATCGTTTGACTACCGCTCCTGTCCTGATCATTCCAGAGGGTTCAGGAGGCTTTGAGGTGTACTATGATGCCTTTAAAGCGGGTCTAGGATGTATATTGATGCAGTACGGTATAGTTGTGGCTTATGGATCTAGACAACTGAAAGTGTATGAGAAGAATTATCCTACTCATGACCTAGCGTTTGCTGCTGTTGTTTTTGCCTTGAAAATTTGGAGACATTATCTGTATGGTGAGAGGTTCCTTGTATATTAGGATCACAAAATTTTAAAGTACCTGTTTTCGCAAAAGGAACTTAACATGAGGCAAAAGAGATGGCTTGATTTCTTGAAAGATTATGACTGTGAGATATAGTATAAGCCAGAAAAGGCCAACGTAGTTACGGATGCATTTAGTCACCGATCGGGTTATGTGGCATACTTGCAGGTCAAGCAGATGGAGATGTTGGATTACTTGAAGTAATGTGATATCCAACGTTATGCTAAAGGTAATAAAATACTCCTGTCGTACCTTCAGATACAACCGGAAGTAGTTAGTGAAATTAAACAGAAGCAGGTGAATGATCCGTTCCTTATGGATATTGTTAGTGATCTGATTAAGGAGTCCCGAACTAATTTTAACGTCCGGACTGATGGTGTGTTGAGGTTTAGAGACCGATTATGTGTACCGAATGATAGATGATTGAAGGAGAAGATTTTGAAGGAGGCTCACCGATCCCGGCATACGATCCACCCGGGAACGAATAAAATGTATCAGGATCTGAAGAAAATATTCTGGTTGAGGAATATGAAGATGGAGATCATGGCTTATGTGGAGAGATGCCTGGTATGTCAGCAACTGAAGCCTGAGAGGAGGAAGCCTTCTAAATTGTTACAGCCAATGTCAGTCCCGAGTTGGAAATGGGGGGACATTGCCATGGATTTTGTATCAGGTTTACCGAGGACTCTTAGGAATCATGACGCCGTATGGGCTATAGTTGATCGGCTGACAAAATCAGCCCACTTCTTAGCGATCAGGACGACCTATTCGCATGATAGGTTGGCTCAGTTGTATGTAAATGAAATCGTGAGGTTTCATGGAGTTCCTGCCTCTAATGTGTCTGCTAGAGATCCATGTTTTGTCTCAAGGTTTTGGGAGAGCTTGCATAAGAAGTTGGGGGCAGAGTTAAAATTCAGTACTGCGTATCACCCCTAGACCGATGGCAAATTTGAACGTACCATTCAGATTCTTGAGGATATGTTGAGGGCCCCTGTTTTGGCGATGAAGGGAACTTGGGATACTTATCTGGCACTAACTTAATTTGCTTATAATAACAGCTATCAGGCTAGCATCGGCATGGCATCTTTTGAGGCGTTGTATGGGAGAAAATATAGGTCGTCGATTCACTAGGAGGAGATTAGAGATAAAAGGATTTTGGGCTTGGAGATTGTGAAAGAAACGGCACAGAAGATTAAAGTGATCCATAATAATTTAAAGATTGCTCAGAGCCGACAGAAAAGTTATGTGGATAGGAGAATGATAACAGCTATCAGGCTAGTATCGGCATGGAACCTTTTGAGGCGTTGTATGGAAAAAAATGTAGGTCGTCAATTCACTAGGAGGAGATTAGAGATAAAAGGATTTTGGGCCATGAGATTGTGAAAGAAACGGCGGAGAAGATTAAAGTAATCCATAATAATTTGAAGATTGCTCAGAGTCGACAGAAATGCTATGCTGATAGGAGAATGATAGAATTGAGCTTTGAGGTAGGAGATCTTGTATTTTTGAAAGTCTCACCATCCAAGGGCACGTTCCGATTTCGAGTGAAGGGGAAATTGAAGTCGCGGTTCATTGGCCCTTTTGAGATTCTGGAAATGATCGTGGTGGTAGCCTACAGGTTGGCGTTACCACCTAGTCTGACGGGCGTACATGATGTGTTTCATGTGTCGATACTTCGGAGGTACATCCACGATTCTGTACACGTGATTGGCTACGGGTCCTGGCTATTGACAAGGATTTGTTCTACATTAAGGAACTACTGCAAATTTTAGACCGAAAGGATCAGAGGTTGCGTACGAAGACCATTCCCCTGGTGAAGGTGCTTTGGAGAAATCATTCACCGGATGAGGCCACTTGGGAGTGCGAAGAAGAAATCCGAAGCAAGTATCCCTACTTGTTCTCTTGAGATATGTAATTTATTTAATTTTGAGGACGAAATTTCTTTAAGTGAGGGAGAGTGTGAGGCCCCAGAATCGAAAAAACATGATAATTGAAAGTAATTAAAACATCGGATATCATTAAGAGGCCAAACATATAGTGAAAAATAATGGTTGAAAGTAAAAAATTAAAAAAATACCCGAGTTCAGTAAGTAGCCAAGTGGCGCCTTCCGTGCGCCCGAGGCGCTGCAGCGAGCGCCAAATTGTAGTGGCCACCCGCTCATAGCGTGCCAGGCGCGCTCGAGCAAGCCCCTAGCAGTAACCCCGCGCTCGAGCGCGGCCCCAACTTTTGCCCGCGTGCTGACTTCGTTTTTGTTATAAATTGAAGGGGAAAAAGGGAAAGCGAGAGAGAGAGCAGGCCACGTACGAA
Organism: Nepenthes mirabilis; assembly: GCA_025585075.1. Taxonomy (NCBI): domain Eukaryota; kingdom Viridiplantae; phylum Streptophyta; class Magnoliopsida; order Caryophyllales; family Nepenthaceae; genus Nepenthes; species Nepenthes mirabilis. The sequence continues at coordinate 11,205 of JAODPA010155499.1, forward strand.
GAAAAGGAAGAGGAGGAAGAAGAGAAGAGGAAATGGGAAAATCACTTGTTCCAATCCACATCCGGTAAAAATAACAGTAGATCGGACCAAAGCAAGTGTACTTCGAACATTATTTTTTTATTTTTACTGATTCTTTTTTCTTTAAAGTTGATAAAAATACTCTAAAATTATGTTGATACATGTTTAAAATAAATGAAGCATGTTTCCTTCGATTGTTCAGTTAGATTTTATGTTTACCCATATTTATTGCAAGTTTAGGCTTCGATTTCATAAATAAGCATGTAAATTGTGTTCAATTTTGTCCCGGAAGCTTGTGATGAAACCCTAGCTCAAAAATATTGGGAATTTTTGGTTAAATTGCATATTTTAATATATGTGTATGGATTTATGGCATTAATTTCATGAATAAGCATATGTTTAGAGATCGATTTGAGTTCGAAAGTTTTGGCGAAACCCTATGTACGGAAATAAATGAGTTTTGATGGTTTTTAACCGTAACTCCTATTATATAAAAGTTAATTGATATTGAAATGAAGCTCCCGGTATAATTTATTTTTAAAAATTTGTACGGACTTATACCGATAAATTTCCATGTACTGTTAAACTAAAATTAAAGGGCTTTTAGACCGTTATTGTATGTTCTGAAGTTAAGTGAAAGTAAATTATGAAACTCTGATTATGAAAGAAGGTTTTCAATGAAGAGGTTATTTCCGTTACTGTTATTTAGGACTCAGGACTGACTACAGTTCGGATAGGTTCTCCAACATGCCTTAGAACTTTATGGTGACAATCGAAGATAACTCTGTCCATGGAGTTATATGTGGTCCGCCCTTCATCGGGGCGTTACGGTCAAGAAAAAAGCATAGTTTCTGGCTACCTTCGGGTGGCACACCGTACCGATCCCACGAGATGGGATACTCTTGCTACAGTTATAAGCCTTTAATTGTGTATAGTGAACACAATCTATCATCGATCATTCGCCCCTTCAGCTAGTACGGTATACTGGCAGGGTCTGCTACCGATATGTCATGTTACCATTTACCTTTTACCGATTACCAATTACTGATTACCGTTTACCGATTACCGATTATTGTTTACCGTTTACTGATTACCAATTACCAACTACTGATTTCTGATTTCTGAATTTAATATTGTCAAAGTATGCTTTCACTATTTCCTAGATTATATTTTGTTTAATCGTTCTGTTTCTACATAGTTATATGACCGTTCTGCATCACTGTTTTACTGCTCATATACATGTACCTTATTGGGCTCTGGCTCTCTATTTTATTATTTTTCTCCACTCCAAATGAGACAGTAGAGTTAGTGCCTGACGAGAAAGAGTGAACGAGAGAATTTTCTAAAGACTTTGAGGACCTAAAGTATTTTGGAGCCATTTTGGAAGAGCCTGTTGATGTAAAGACTTGACTAGACATGTGATTTTGTATATTGATCTTATGTCTATGGATGTTCATGCACATGTAGATTTTTGTATAGAATGCATATGATGTATATGATGGTAAAAATAAAAAACTATGCTTCTGCAGGTTATTACTTTAGCTTCTGCTCTAAACTTTTGGATATACTGTACAGGTCTTAGACGGCATCTCGTTATTGAACTGTTAGTGTAGTTAATGGTTTTATAGATTCTTGCCATGGATGTCACATGTGATCCTATGTATGCATGTTATAAGAAGAATTGTGGATAATTGATAATTGTGTGCTTGTAATAGTTGATCATACAGGTTGTATTTTTAAATTTTCATCCAATCACAAAGGAGATTCTGCCGAAATTTTTACAGAAATATTGCCTTATAATTTAGTCCGTTAATCCAGTTCCTGTCTTGACGGAAACTTTTGAGGAAAAAAAAGTCCATTCCGTCACATTGTATGGATTAGAATGTCACTTAATCTTTCCTAGTGAGTCAAGTTGAAGCAGGTTCAATCTCCATTCCTGAAAATTCGGATCCTAATATCACAAATAACACACAAGAGGTCAAAAAATGACGACAACTCAATATATCATCCGAAACTCAAATTAGAAATCTTCCTACAATAAGAGAAATATGGAGGAACACAAAATATGTATAAATAGAAGCATGTAATGAGAGATTGAGTGTTTTCGTGCGCTCGATTAGGGAGCAACTTTAAGAGATGGAAAACTGAGCTCCTGCGGATGTGCTCGTCCAGGGATTGGCTTAAAGAAATGAAAGATTGAGCTCTGATGAGTGTGCATGACTACAGGGTGATTTCGAAAGATGAGAGACTGAGTTCCAATAAATGTACCTGTTAGGGGGCAGTTTCGAGAGATAAAAGATTGAGTTCCGATGAGTATACCCAATTAGTGAGGAATTTTAAGAGATAGAGGATTGAATTCCGATATGGACGCTCATTAAACTCATCTCAGGCTACTAGTCTAGGGGTTTCCTTTGTCTTACTATGGGAATCGACCTCACTGGCCAAGTGCTGTGAAAGTCTAGAGCCGAAACGGCGCCTGTGCAGCCACGAGACTGGATCGGAGTATTGCTCTAAAAGTCAGGGACGCATCTGTCCCGAAATATCCTTAAAACAAAATGAGAAAAGAGAGGGAGAGTATACTCTAGATACCTGGGCATGATTCTCGTCGTTTTTGTATGGCTCCTATTTAGTTGGAAGGAGAGAAACCTTCATCTTCCCTGTAGAGGGAATGTGACATATGTAGAGTAAGGGCTATAAAGCCTACTTTTGGGCGCACAACTGTTGTCAATTACTCACATAGATTTGTTGAGCTGTCCTGGAGATTACGGGAATTGATTGCGGTGGTCCTGGTTGTATAGGAATACTCTTTCCTTTGTCGGAGCGATCATGAGATGAGCCATATAGCAACTGTCTTGAAGGGACGTACGCAATCTTGCACAATGTTTTAAGAATATTCGTTGAGTTGAAGCCAATGGGTCCAGCTATTGAGTAGCCGTTGCAACCCATGTATTGTCGGACTCCACTAAGCGTGCTACACGGACTTCTCAATGGCCCTTCAGAGCCTTATGCTAGAAAGAATGATGCGCAGGGCTACCTATCCTCTCACTGTAGGGTCAAGAGCTAGCCCAATGGTATGCAGACCCATCAATTCTAAAGTAGTATTTTATCTTTATAATTTTTTTTATTGTGATTCAGTAGATTTTGTAGCACCGTGGCCTAGAGACCAAAAAATAAAAAAAAAAAGGTGAGAGAGAGAGAGACAACGAGCGCACACTTTTTCATGGGGGACAATGAATCAAGAGTAGTGGTGCTGGAGCAGGCGTATTATGGGTTACGTGGTACTTTCGATCTGCATATTCCAAAGCCAATATGTACGAAGCTTATTCAACAAAATTAACAACGATAATTATAAAAGAAAATCATCAAAGTCTAGAAAGCCTTACAAGTGACAGATGTCA